>OVAN01000946.1:0-47413 GCA_900406275.1 Anastatica hierochuntica | reverse complement strand
ATTTTTTCATCAATTAATTTCTTAAAACTTCATATACGGCCTAAATAAGTGAAGTAACTGATATAAAATCTCTATTATATTAAGAAACGGAGACGAACAATGTTCCAAACCTCTTTGTCCATCATCCTATACCAGTGAACGATTCAAGTATGCATTAAAACAAGATTTTCATTTTTTCAAATTTTTCACAAAATCAGTGAGTTAACCCCTACGAAAATATAGAGTTTTTTTGGTAAATGCTCTATAAACTGAAGTTTATACTCTTTAGTGTTTTTTTAAAATTTCTAACCACATTCTACATATATATTAATGTATTATTTACTTTCTTTCATGGTACATGGACATCGTTTCTATTTTTTTATCAATTAATATATTAAAATATCATATACGGCCTAAATAAGTGGAGTAACTGATATAAAATCTCTATTATCTAAAGAAATGGAGACAACAAATGTNTACATATATATTAATGTATTCTAAACTTTCTTTAATGGTACATGGGCATCGTTTCTATTTTTCATCAATTAATTTCTTAAAATTTCATATACGACCTAAATAAATGGAGTAACCGATATAAAATCTATGTTATCTTAAGAAACGGAGACAAAAAAAATGTTCCAAACCTCTCTGACCATCATCCTATGCCAGTGAGCGATGCAACTACGCATTAAAACAAGATTTTCATTTTTTGAATATTTCACAAAATCAATGAGTTAACCCTTACGAAAATATAGAGTTTTTTTTTATAAATGCTCTATAAACTGAAGCTTATAATCTTCAGTGTTTTTTTTTAAATTTCTAACCACATTCTACATATATATTAATGTATTTTAAAANAACTTTCTTTCATTGTACATTGACATCGTTTCTATTTTTCATCAATTAATTTCTTAAAACTTCATATACGGCCTAAATAAGTGGAGTAACCGATATAAAATCTCTATTATCTAAAGAAACGGAGACAAAAAAAATGTTCCAAACCTCTTTGACCATCATCTTATGCCAGTGAACTATGCAACTATGCATTAAAACAAGATTTTCATTTTTTGAATTTTTCACAAAATCAGTGAGTTAACCCCTACGAAAATATAGAGTTTTTTGATAAATGCTCTATAAACTGAAGTTTATACTCTATAGTGTTTTTTAAAAATTTCTATCCACATTCTACATATATATTAATGTATTGTAAACTTTCTTTTATGGTACATTGGCATCGCTTCTATTTTTTCATCAATTAATTTCTTAAAACTTCATATACGGCCAAAATAAGAAAAGTAATCGATATAAAATCTCTATTATATTAAGAAACGGAGATGGAAAATGTTCCAAACCTCTTTGACCATCATCCTATGCGAGTGACGATGCAACTATGCATTAGAACAAGATTTTCATTTTATATCCTAAAGTCTTGTTATCTCCTTCAAAAACACATGTTTTATATCTTCGGATTCAAGCTTGTTGCATTGAGACGAGTAGAGCTTTAAATTCCATTTCAAGAGAGTCTTGACATGCCTTTACTTTCGTGGTGGGCACACAAATACAAGTTCCTGTAGCATTCCGAAGGATCGATACCGCTTTGGGGTTTCTTCTAGTATCACGTGCACCATCATAGTTACATTTAATAAAAGGAGAAATTGGACGTTGCCATTCTGACCGCTTAGGAGAGAAAGAACCTGGACGTGACGTCGTATGAGTTACGTCCTTGGTACACTCAACCGGTGTCATCCTTAGCGTATTGTAGATCTTGAAGCCATCCCTTATGCTTTTGTTGATAAACGAGTAAATTTCTACTTTTCCATAACCGCCACAAGATCCAAATGGGAAGTTGCTGCTGAAATGGTGTAAGAATTGGATTTTGACAACTTTCAATGAGGAGCCGAATCTTTTGCTCAAAGATATTCAAATCATTCATTTTAAATTCTTTTAAACTCTACTATTACTCCATAAACCGGGACGTCATATAAATATTAATCATTTTTATTGTCTCCTAAAATACATTGAAAAAGTAACAAGCAAGAAATCTAACAAATTAATTTTCTGTTTGAATATATACGATTTTGGTTCCTTTTTGTGAATAAATTCAATTTTTAGCTACCTATATTCATCTTATATTATTGTTTTAAAACATAAAGACAAGTTGATGAAAAAGGCATTATCGTATACGTCTGAACTTAATTAACATGAATCTTGATCATGCCTTGTTCTCCGGTTTGGTCATGTTAAAATATGTTTAAAATATTGCAAGTTGAAAGGATATTCTTTTAATAATCCTTATGTTTAATCTCTCTGTTAATGCAAATTTAATTAGGGATTAGGTTGATAGGCACATGCATGGGGAAAATATAAACTAGTTTAATATTCGTTGAGTTTCCGTATTTAGATCAATCTCATCTTTGAATGCTTTTAGTCTCTATCTCTAAATTTATTTCATTTTAATAACTTTGTGATCTATTTCAATTGAAAAAGTGTTTAAAAATAATTCGCACATATTAAAAAAAAGTATAATTTTATACAATTTATTTTGTTTATTTAAACCAATTAAAATGATTGCATAATATGATTGATCACAAACGGTAAATTATAATAAAATTATTTGCATAGAAAATTGAAAATATTAAAATACTTTTAAAAAAAAAATTCTCTTAAACATCAATTAAATTGAACCAAAGGGAGTATTAGTTTCTACATTATTTTGAACTAAGAAACATAGTTATAAGTAAAAATACCTAATTCTGAAATAACTCTTTGAGAAAAATTCAAATTTATTACTCATGTAGTCATGTACTCTATTATACAATAAAAATAAAGTAGTATATTGATGTTCTAAGTAGGTAATTAACCCAAAACAGCAAAAAATTACTAATAAACAACCCTGGATAAATTAATATACAAATATATAGTTACGTGAGAAAAATGATAAACACAAACTAGGTCAACTTGTGAGCACACGTTCATAGATTGGTTCAAAACAAAAGTCAAAACGTAACCGTTTCAAGATTGTCCTCAAGTTACGCCCACTATATAAAATAAAACTCAAGTCATAACATATAATAGTCTCGTGTGTTCATACATACTATAAACTACGAGCAACTCAAAACCATTCTAACATTGGAAGCAATGTATTTCAGAATATTTTTGTGAGACCCCATTTTATAGAGTCGTGATATTATGTGAAGAGAGCTTATATAAATTGATTTGATTATTTATATCATCAAAGTGAGCTTTTTTCGGTTTGTGGTCATGATGAAACTCTGCAGTTAAATGTATTTGTGTTTGAGCAATACTGGGATGAGTGGCCTTTCGAAACAAAATACAAAGAAAGATCGTGTAGTGATTGCAAGAACAATAAATCAACTCTTTAAAATCTCTCCTCCTCATGCGACCAAAGCACATGATCAGGCCCGACCCATTTCAATCTGATGCCTAAATCAGGAAAAAAATTTAGTGTCCTTTGGGGCATCGAACCCATGATCTAGAAGCTATTTAACGAACGCTGAACCACTAGCCTAAGTTAAGAATATTGCAATTTAAAGCCTTAAATTATTAATAAAATTATGACGCCTAAAGCTAGGGTTTTGCCCGCTTTACCCCAGGGTCGGGCCTGCACACGATAGATTCGCGGATTTAGAGAGGACGCCACACTCATAGAAAGGATGGTCGGGGATGTTACCATCTTTTTACCAACAAAGTTTTATTTAAAGGATGCAAAATGTATAAAACATGTTTATTGTTTTTAAAAAATGAAATGTATAAGAAAACATGACTAGAGTTTTTGTGAGAAAGAAAGATCGAAAACGAAGACTATTTCGTGAGTCAAAAGGTCAAAGATAATTTTAAAACAAGAGAAGAAAAAAAACGAAAGTGGGCCTTAGGTGAGGATCATATAACTCACCACCGTCACCGTCCAAACGTTAACCGTTGACGTAGGCACGAACCATCACCGACTCGTGCCGGTGCGACACATGCACTATTACTCAACTTGACCTTCGAGCTCACCGTTAAGACAAGTATCTTTTTTAAAAAATAAAAGATTATATTTAATAATGATTTACATAATTTTTAGCAACTCAAGTAATTATTTATCACCGAACTAGAGATAGTAGTTAATTTTTATTAACACACGTGAATGAATATCTCCATATTTTGACTATTTATAACTTGAGTTAATTAGGTGGATATACATTAAAAAACGTTATTTAAGTTTTTAATCTTTATAAAAACAAATTACCACATTTTCTAAAACCAAAAAAACAAAAAAAAATGACCACTTTTACCTCTAAATTTTTTTAATATTTTTTGTTTCTTCATAAATGAAGAATATTTTTGTAAAAACCCCTTTTATATATTTTTGGAATCCTTAAAATCTAAATAATGTATTTTTTTTGTTAAACGCCAAATCCACCCTTATAACTTTTGGTTTTGTTTTGCAACTTGTCTAATTAATAATGACTCTAATCACTCTTAGAGCTAAATCCTACTAGTAATAGATCTCTTGATACCAAATTAAAAAATACTAACGTTTAAGTATTAATTATGACAAATAATGATTATACTAATCATGAAATTGAATATTACCCACACAAGTTGCCAAAAAAAATCATCATACCTAATTTTATCCTGTAATTATCCTGTTTTTTGCTACATAAAATCTTTTATACTATATTTAGAGACGGAAATTTCTAAAAATACATATTACTACACGTTTTTAAAACCGTTGGTAGAATATGAAATAAAACTATTGTTAATAACAAATTTAATGGAAAAAACTAGACAAAAATAAAAATAAAAAAAGTGAGTGTTTTCAATTCACACGACCAAAACAGAGAGAAGCCAACTCTTTTTCATTTGGCGGCGCTGAATCAAAGAACAAAAACATTTTGAGCTTAAGACATTGTTCTTTCTCTTTAAAGCCTCTCTTGTCTCTCTCTCTCTCTCTCTTTCTCTACAGAGTTTTCTTTCCCTCTAAGAAAGACAGAGGAGGGTATTAGGTTTAGTAAGAAAGTGATTTGTATGTGTTCTTTAAAAGTGGCGAATCAAGAAGATAACGCAGGCAACAAAGCCTTATCTACCTCTCAAGAAGAAGATGATCATCATCGAACGTTATCGGAAATGGATCAATGGCTTTACTTCTTAGCCACGGAAGATGATCGTGATAACTCACTCAGGCCTACATCTTCTCTTATGTCAAGTTTGAGTAGAGAGATGGAGATGTCTGCAATAGTCTCTGCTTTGACACATGTCGTCGCCGGAAATGTTCCTCCTCATCACTATGATGGTGGTGGAGAAGGGAACTCAAACTCCTTTTCTTCCTCTGGGAAGAAAAAGAGGAGAGAGGTGGAGAATGGTAGTGGCCGTGGTCGTGATCGTGGTAAAGCCGTCAAAGTAGCTAATACTTTGACGGTTGATCAATATTTCTCTAGCTCAAAAGGTAAATATTTTACATGTAAACTATCTATAACTAAAAAGAAATTGATTATGATACAATAGTTTTAACCTAAATTTTTTTTCTTAATTTTGTTTGGAATTCAAATAAATTGTTAAGTTTTTTTAGAAAAAAGTTGAACGGATTATGATGTAGTATGTTAATATATGCATCAAGTATATGAGTCACATCATATATTCCTAATACAAAATCTAAATACTTTCTCTTTTGTTTTCCTCACGCAATCTACAAAAACAACATATATATGTAAATACTAATTATGTTGTTTTTTCTTTACAAATTTCATGAATTCTTTTTATAACTAATAATTAATTTTTCGCATGAAAATTGAAAACCCAATGCATAGATCATTTTATTTCAATTTTTTTGGTTTTCTTTTCCCAAAAACATGGTAAGAATATATATTTTTGAGTCTACAAACAACTTATTTGTTTAGAGAATAATAAGAATAATGGTATAACTAATATAAAGATGTATATTTTTTCTTTTGTCAACATTATGAAGATGTATATTAAATAACAAAATTTTTGACAAAAGACAAAATAAGAATAAGAAAGTATACTTGATTAACCTAAGGAATTTACTTTAATTAGAATTGTTATAAAAAAGGGTAAAAATATTTAAATTAACAAAATGATGATGATGATGATATGCCACTAGAATCTATCTCTCTCCATTTGCCTCGAGTCGTTATCCACTTGATTCTTTTTACTACTTGTTCATTGCTCTTTGTCACCCATTTGTGCCATCACTTTCCCACAATATCAATCACTCAAAAACATTTTTAGAAAACAACTTTCTTTGTTATATCTTTATTTATAAATGTTATAAAGTGTTAACTAACGAGTAAAAGAAAAACAAAAGTTGTTAAAAATTTTATGTTTTTGTTTGTTTGTTTGTAGTGGGAGATGCTTCAAGTAACATGTCAGTTTCAATCCCAACAACATATGAGTACACAACTATAACAAATGCTAATGCCAAAACGTCGTCGTTTAATGCGGACCAACCTCGAAGAAGATATAGAGGAGTAAGACAAAGACCATGGGGAAAATGGGCAGCTGAGATTCGAGATCCGTTTAAAGCAGCTAGAGTTTGGCTTGGTACATTCGACAATGCCGAATCAGCAGCTAGAGCTTACGATGAAGCTGCTCTTCGCTTTAGAGGCAACAAAGCTAAACTCAACTTCCCTGAAAACGTTAAACTCGCCTCAACCGCCTTAACCGCTGCGACACAATCGCAAACCGCTGTTTCGAGACCGAGCCAGTTAAGGAACTTAGGTTCTACAAGTACCCTTTTGCCTATAAGACCTGCTTCGAATCAAATCGTTGATTCTCAGCCATCCATGCAACCATACAACTTGATGGCTCGCCAACAAGAGTTCTTGCAACATCATCATCATCAACAATCTATAGGTTTATATGATAAAATGTTGCGTTTTGGTAACACGGGAGATTCAACGATGCAATCAACATCATCATCATCTCACTCTCTCAAGGATCTATAATGCATGTAACATTATATTGCATGTAACATTATATTGTTATTGGACTTGTTCTTCTTGGGCTTAGTTTTCGTTTAATTAACGTTTGAGTTAGTTGATTTCTTATAGTTAAAATTACAATCATATACTAATAATACTCAAGAATGTTCATTGTTATATCCACATTCACAAATTTTACAATAATAATAGAATTCAAATTTTTGTGCTAATAATAAAATTATATTATTCTGCGATTTCAACGTCACTTTAAAGTTTTCTACATGAGATTTTTTTTCTAAAAAAAATCCTGTTAACTAGATTTCTATAAATTTTCTACAATTCTTTCAACTTGTAATGTTATGAGATTTATTTTTACAGAACATTATGTTCAAGATATAAATATTTTGCAGGTTTTGTGACATCCAATGGAAAGAAATGGACATGAAGATAAATGCAGTTGGTGAGATTATTAAATGTTACTCAAAAGAATGATGTTTATATATGTCCTGGTACTTTCTTTTTTTTTCCACATATATAAATATTTTTGCTACTTCTAAGTCTTTAACAATACGAGTTATACACACATGTTTACATATTATATAACTAATATGATTACTAAGGTATTACACACACATGATTACATATTATGTAACTAATATTAGTAAGGTATAGATTAGATTAAGGGGGTATATTCAAACCGTGATTTAGAGTGATTTGGAGTCATTTGTGAAATCATATGTTATTGAAACAAGAATTTCAAAAAGTTTTATAAAATTTACTGTTATTGAAATGATGATTTTAAAATGTATCTTCAAATCCTCTGTTATTGGAAATACTTTAAGTAATGGATTTTAAGTTATTTAAGGTGTTTTAGTGGAATTTTCTTGTTAAAAATACAAAGAACTCAAATCATATCAAATCACAAGGTTTTAAGTGGAATTGCAGAGAATTTTCAAAAAAAAATCACAACTACTTTCCTAATTCATCAAAATCTTCTAAAAACTCATTAAAGATCAAATCTCAACAAATACTCACTCTAATACATCCCCTAAGATGAGATGCGAGTGAGATCGTTGAGGTTTGAACATTTTGCGCAAGTTACTGTGATATTCCGGTTTATAAGGATCTAATCATGTTGTAAAGACCTAATCATGTTTTGGAAGAGAGTTTAAAAGAATTAATTTTATTACGTATATCACTAAAGTGTAATTATCATGTCGGTCATTTGTCTTGAGTAAATTTCACGTTAAGCGTGTTTGTGTTGAAGAAGTAATAAAATGGATGACTTTCAGGAAATCATTTCCTGGAATCGTACCCTAACAAAAATAAAGAGAAAGATCACGTGGTGATTTGCATAGACAATAAATCAATCTAAAAGTCTTTCAGAATAGCGCTCTTAACCATCATACGAAATGAGTCCATGAACCTAGAAAAAAAATCGCCCAAACCCACAAAAAAGACGAATGAGGGTGTTCCAACTTGCAGTATTGATGTAATTAACGATTGGAATAGAATGCATATGTAGAACAATTTTGATTAGAATTACATAAAAGAATAATCAACAATAATTTCTAAATATTTATTATTGTACCAAATGATCAGTTATGATAATTGTGTAGTCATATCACTACCATAATTAATGTAATGAATGCTGCTGCGGATCTCCATTATATTTTCTTCTCCCCTTAATGATTAATTCCTATTTATTCTTCTACTTTTACTTAACAAGAGAAGCTAAAAGAGAGAACAAAGAAGAAGAAGAAGAGTAATCAAGATTTGAGGAAGAGTATCAAGTTTCTTTTCTTTTCTTTCACATATACTATAATATAATAAATTTTGATTCATCATGAAACGAGATGTTATGATCATTGTAATATTTACAATCTTAGTTTTAATTGTTTTGTCACGTTCAAGTTCAATACAAGCTAGAAGATTCATCACTTCAAAAAGAAAACATATTTTGAGAGTTGCTCCATTACAATATAACAAGAATCATCATGAGTATGTGATCACGAAGATGTCAACGTTTGATAAATTCAGAAGAAGTTCCTCTCAAGTTGGAAAAAAGTTTAATGGCGATGAGGAAGAGAAGAGATTCATACCATCAGGTCCAAATCCTTTGCACAACAAGTAGATTAATGAAAACTACAAAACATATTCAACTTCACATAGTTGTATATGTTAGTTTGATTTTTAGATGAATATATGTTTGAAAGAGAAAGTATTTTCTACAATGTTTTTATATGTTACAAGTTTATTTATATGTATTAATTATTAATTAGGATGGTTTGTGAAGTATATAATTCTAGTATCTTTTTCATTTTTTTGTTAAATTATCTTTTTCATTTTTGCTTTAAGTTTTGTATATTCAATTCATAGAGTTCTAATAAACTCTAGTTTTTTGTTTAAATTGAAACTTAATTAAGAAATTTCGTCGTAATTGGATTACAAGGAATAATATATATCAATGTCACTTTTATGATAATAAATATTTTTATAGCATAAAGAAGGATGTATTTATTTATTTTTCTGATAGTGGTTCATTTGTATGTCTTTTTCACTTTCAAATTAATACTTAAAACGATATGTAACGAAAATTATTTAATGTTTAACCCCACAAAGTATTTTCTCTCTATTAGAACACTGTATAATGAAATTGATCGCAATTATCAAAAAACGTTAAATTCTTACATAGAAAACTCAAAACATCTGCAACAAAAAATTTTCTCCAAAACATCGATTATTATGAAACGAAAAGAATATCATCTAATTTCAAAATTCATATGTCGTATTTATATCATCACATCAATTAATGTATTTTCTTATGACAAAGCCAATTACTTTTTTTTTTGGTTTTTGACACAATAAAGAGAAGTCATTATTGTTGTGGTTCAATAAAAAATTAACAGTGTGGCACCAGACAATTTCTTCTTACCTTCAAGACAAGAATAAGACTATCGTTGACTTAAGAATACGACTATACATAATTTCGTTTCTCGACAATAAGAATTACTATATCGTAATTTGAGGCTTCCTACAAAAAATTAGAATATATTTAAATTTTTAAGATATTGAAGACATGCATACTTATATATACGTACGTATTATAATTAGACTGGTTTTATATAGAACTAACTAAAATTAGATTGCATATATGTATTCTTTTAAATTAACATTTTAATAATGAGATTTCTTACCGCTAGTTTAATAAAATGAGTTTCGTTTTTCAACAAAAAAATCAACGAGATCACATATTGATCGACATAAATAGATAAGATCGAGTTTTCGATTATCAAGAGGTTTGAGACGCGTAGACCTAGCTATAATCCTCTATATAGTCAAACCATATAAAATATTCGTCTCTGACAAACAAACCTCTTCTGAATGCAGTCAGATAACATTTCTTTTACTCGAAGAGTCTTTACCACTAAATCAACACTTCATCAATCCTCCCGATTTGCTAAATTTAAACCAAAAAAAAAATCGATAAAGAGTTATCACAATAGCTATAAAAAGAATAATATCAACATTTTTAGCTCTAGATCCTCAAACCATTAAAATCCTTAAACGTAGAAGATGATAGCTAGAACTAGAACTAGAAGCAAAACTTATTACTTTAAGTGGAAGCTCACTTTTCACAACCCTATCGTAAGTCCATATGTCATCAAAGTGACATCAAAGCCCTCTCTTTTCACACATAAAGTTGAAGCAACTTCCTAGAATCTACGTTGAAATTGCTTGTCTTAACTAAAAATCTTATCTCTTAACTATTCACAAAATTTAAATAAACTTCATACATAATAAACAATATAGAAATTTATATATAAATAAAAGACCATTCTTCTCTTTTTGGTCTCCCCTTCTTCACTTTCTCTACTATACTTCTTGGATGCTTCAAGATTCCTCGCTCTCTCTTTCCTTTGCAAAAAGGAAAAAAAATGAATAACCTTCAAAACCCTAGCGCCAATTTCACGTTCTTCTCTAATGATAACTTTGTTAATCCTTTTATAGATAATTTCGATTTTTCGAGTTTAATGTTTGATGTTGATGAAGGAGGTAACAATGGATTAGTCGAGGAAGAAACTTCGTCTCCAACGAGCATCGTTTCATCAGAAACATTTACCGGAGAAAGCAGTGGATCCGGCAACAACACAAGTAAAGAGAAACCAAAGTGAGTCTTAATCATATTTGTTAGCAAGATTCTCTTAACAAAACTTTAGTAATTAACTATGCTAATATATATAATTGCTTTTTTTAAAAATAGTTGTTTTCTTTTCTCTTTCGCACATTTCACGCAGTTTAAACAATAAAGTAGATAAGTCAGCACGTGATGCTCGACAATACCGCATATTATGTGTTATGTATATTTTGTATCACCAGTTTGGATTAACGAACATTTTCTATGTATACGATTTTGATAAAAAGATAGTTTTGATTGTAAATATAGGGGAAGTAAAGAAAATGAGATAAAGAAGATAGGTCATAGAGTTGCATTTAGAACAAGATCCAAGATTGATGCGATGGATGATGGTTATAAATGGAGGAAGTATGGGAAAAAATCTGTCAAGAACAACACTAACAAGAGGTATATATATTAATTAACTAAATTTTTTTTTAATTATTCAATTTATTTAACTGTTGATTAATATCTTATTATGATTATCATGTTATAGAATAGCTAGTAACTATATCATATAATATATAGTTATTTGAATACTACTATTTGATGGTTGGTCCCTTTAAATATTATCTACACACCAACCCACTTGAACTAAAATACAGATTCAATATATATAATATATACATCATTATGTGTGTTTTTGATTATTTATACACATAGCTTTCGAATTGCTTAGTTGTTGATAATAACCATTCATCATCATCATCATATTATTTGACCTTGGATCCTTTGATTATATTAGTAACAAATGTTGAATGAATGTGAATATATGTATATAGGAATTATTACAAATGTTCAAGTGAAGGTTGCATGGTGAAGAAGAGAGTAGAGAGAGATAGTGAAGATGCAGCTTATGTGATAACAACCTATGAAGGAGTCCATAACCATGAGAGCCCATCATATGTCTATCATAATGATGACATGGTTTTGTCTTATGATCATGATAATTGGCAACAACATTCTCTCAAGTTCCAAATCTTTTCTCCTACATGAGATTTGAAGACATTACCAAACATTATCTCAATGTATTACCTTGTGTAATTTAATAGGCATAACAAAAAAAGATTGTTAGTTCGCTTATAATTGTTTTGATAATGTATATAGTTATGAAAACTTCTTGTAATTATCTAGTCAATACCAGTGTATATATGTGTGTTTATGTAATTTTAATGAAAGTTTTAAGGGGAAAAATCACTTGATTACGTGCAATGTTCTTTCGGCCATGATCACTCGAGTTAGATATTTTTTATTTCAAATAATCTAAAAATCAGATCAAAATCCAAAGAGTTTGTGTATTTATATTGTTCAAATTTTATTGGGTTAAAAATTATGATAACGTGAATTTAGTTTCTAAAATGATTAGACTTTTAACTAAAATTGACTACTAAAATTAAGAAAAAAATTGTTATAATCTTTAAAATCATATAAATTGGTTAGTTATGATCTAGAAAAAAGTCAAAAATATATATAAATCACGGTTATAAAATTTATTATATATTTATAAAATTGATTTTAGTTAAAAATAAAAAAATAATCTAAAAATTAGTCTCTATTTAATCCGTGTTTTCTTTAATTTTTCAGTTAATCGTTAGGCTTAAGATCGCTGTTCGACTAGCTCCTAGCGAATTAAAATGAAGCTTATATAGTATAACTTCATACAAATTAATAAATCAATATTTTTTGGTTTCAAATTTAGTTTTTGACGGAAATAATCTTTTTTAAATTCATAAATTTTTATATCAATAAAATATATTCATCTAGCCGTATTAACCGTATTAATTTATAGATTTGACTATCATGGAATATAAAACTAGATGAGGATAAATAAATTAATAATAATGATCTTGTTACCGTGAATGAAAAGCCCATCTACGATAACTTTTTGGGCCATCAAGGTTCTTTATTCCGGTTTAATACGGTTTGGTTTATAATCCGGTTTAGTAGCGTGTTTATGTAATCAGTACCGAACCGATCTCATCTTCTACATTCTCTCAAAACACAATCACGACGAACTAACACCGAGAGAAGAAGAAGGCAACGAAAGGTATGTTAATTTGTTTATCTCTCTCGAATTCTCCATTTCCATGGAGTCTTCTTCTCATTCTAGTTTCTGCGTTTCTTCAATCACCTGAAAATACTCTAAAATTTCTCTCCTTTTCGTCTCTCTTCCTCTTCGCGGAAAAACCCTAAACCCTCAGATTCGTGCACGTTTCCGATTTCGATTTCGATTTCTAAAATTGGTTATTGATTTGGGTTTAAATTGTTACGGGCAGTGTTAAAGTTGAAGTCTTTTAACAATGGTGGACGCGTGGTGGCCATTGTTAGCAGCAGCAGCAGTGCCTGCACTAATAGGAAGTCAAGTGTTAAGGATAAAGAAGAAACGTGGCGAAGAAGAAAGGATCAAGAGTGCAAGAGGAAGAGAGAAAACATCTGATGAAATCTTTGTCTGTGAAAGAGTTTGTACTTCAAAAAGAATGTTGAAAAAAGTTGGAGCTTTCTCTAAAGATCCAATCCCTGATACTTGTGTTACCGTCTGTGGTGTCTCTGAGCTTGATGCTTGCTCTGATGCTTGTGCGCGAACCGTTTGTGTTAACCAGCATCAAGTTCCTAATTGGAATGACATTTGTCTTAGGAGATGTCAAAGTGAGTGTCTTAAGCTCTCTTCTTCTTCTTCTTGATTGTTGTGGTTGTTGTTGAATGCTTTTCTTTTGAAATGGTATTGAATCTTATGAGATTTGTTTTGGTAACTACTTAGCAAGAACTCTTCAATGGCTTCTTTGGTTACTTTTAGATCACACTTTTGGTTTGAATGGTTCTTGTATTGACCTTAAGAGAGAACTAAATTGAAACTAATCTTATATGTTTATATACATTCCATAATAAAGATCTTGTCTTATAAATTTTTCAGTTCCATCTTTTTGAGTTTTTGCTAGCTTTTGATTTCTGTTTAGCTTGTTGAAAAGCTTTCATCTTCTGCTTCTTCCTTGCTTCTTTCTCAGCTTTTGACATTTTTGATTTTGCTTTCACTTTTGGAGCTTTCTCTTCAAGCTCTGCTTCTCTTTCTACTTCCTTTGCTCTTGCCTCCAGATTCTTCTCCAAGTAGTACTGCGAGAGATATAATTCACAAACGAATTCAGTTACGCACAGAGAGATCGAATTATATATATACCGAGATGCGGTTGAAGAACTGTTTACATTGTAGTCGCCTGCGTAATCTTTTAAACAACCATCTTCGACTTCTATGACTCTGTTTACAATCTGTTTGATGAAGTATCGATCGTGTGAGACCGCAATGACTGTACCTTGGTACTCGTTTATCGCTTCCTGATTCATGACAATCCAACAAAAGTTATTATCATTTGTACCGGAAGGATTCTATAGAGAGGAAAGAAACCGAACCTCGAGCATTTCTTTGGAAGGAATGTCTAAATGATTGGTTGGTTCATCCAAAACGAGTAGAGTTGATGGCTTCACCATGAATTTGCAGAAAGCAAGCCGTGCTTTCTCACCACCGCTTAAAAGAGAGACCTTTCGATCAAGCATGTCAGCTTTGAAGTTGCAACGTCCGAGAAGACCTTTTATATCATCACTTCTCCAATCTTCTGCAGCTTCACAAACTGTTTCAAGCACTGTTTTATCCAAATCAAGAACCTCCGCCTACCGAAACAGAAAAACGACCAAAACCATGTCGATACAATGAAGAAAGCTCGCCAAATTATTAAAGCTAGAGCAAGTGAAACAAACCTGATTCTGTTCAAAGTAGTTTGGTAGTACATTGTGCTCTCCGAGAATAACTTCACCTCTCATCGGCTTCTCTAAACCCATAATTAGCTTCAGTAATGTACTTTTCCCGCACCCATTCGGACCAATAATAGCGATTTTCTCTCCTCTTTGTATAGTTAGATTAGCCTTCTTAAACAGCATCTGGTTTGCAACAATTCACAATGTCATGCACAAGCAAGAAAGGATCTATCTTATTGTCATTGCTTACACTAACCTTATCCTCGAAACCAAAGTCAATGTTTTTAAGCGTGACTACCGATCTCCCACTTGTTCCACGCTCCGGAAACCTAATTTTCATTTGCTTCCGTTGAAACGGCTTCTCTATTTGCTCCTGTTCTTGAAGCCTCTCCAGTTTCTGTTATATAAGAAACAAAATGGGAAGCATAAGCTTAAACTTCTTAAAGCGAATTAACGACGGCTCGCTAACCTTTTCTGCAGTAGAAGCACGGCCTGAGTTTGCACCGGCACCAAGCCGAGCAATCAAATCTTTCGTTGATTCAATCTCTTTCTGTTGCTTTTCCCAAGCTGCATTCTGAGATTCGATCCACTCAGCCTTTGAGATAACATACTGAGAATAGTTACCTTTGAAAGTCCTCGAAACACCCATCTCAGTTTCCACAATTTTAGTACACAACTGATCAAGAAAAGCTCGATCATGCGAAATGATAACCATTGGCACTTCCTGCTTCTGCAAATAACCTTCAAGCCACTCAATAGTATCAAGATCCAAATGGTTTGTAGGCTCATCCAAAAGCAACAAATCAGGATCCTACTCACCCAAAAACACATTCACATCAGCTCCTAAATGGATCGTAACCAAACCAAAGATTCAATCGATCAATCAAATCATATATACCTGAAGCAAAATCTTTCCAAGTGACATTCTCATTTGCCATCCACCACTAAAAGAAGCAACAAGCCTATCAGAATCTTCAGGAGCAAAACCTAACTCAGGCATAAGCTTACTAACTTTAGCATCAACAGTATCTAAACTAACACTTTGAGCTCGTCTCTGTAACGAATCAAACTCATCTAATAACTTTCCCATAAGATCTAAATCATCAACAGAATCTTCAATAGCTTTTTGAACTTTCTCTAACTTCTGGGTTATCTCCATTTCTTCCTTGAAAGCACTCATGAACTCTTCCTTCACAGTCTTGCTCATTGAAACTTCGAATTCTTGGCTCAAGAAAGCAACTTTCAAATTGGGTTTTGCTTTGATTACATTACCTGAATCGGGTTGTTCTTGACCTGTGATTATCTTCATCTGCGTCGTCTTCCCAGCTCCGTTAACTCCTACTAAACCTACCTTTTCGCCTCTTTTCACTTCCCAAGTTACATCTTTGAGCACTGTTACGCCTTTGTAGGTTTTAGTTATGTTCTCTAGCTTCACACCTGAGGAAATCGAAGAAGAAGAAGATCTGGGTTTTGAGTTTTTAGCGTTTCGTTTTCGATTTGAATCGTTTTGTTCGGTGGGTTGGGATGAGAGAAGCGATTCGATTTCGTCGTCGTTTTGTTGGGTTTTCAGTGAGGTTTCGAGGGTTATTGTGGAGAGATGGGATTTGATTTTGGAGATTTCGCGTTTAGGGTTTGAAATTGAAGAGATTTTGATGAGATTAGATGTGATTGGAGATGATGGGTAAGGACGGAGATTGGTGAAGAAAGTTGAATGGAGATCGAAGCTATGGAGATTTGTTGATAAACNGCAATTGGTGATTCTCGCGAGAGAGAATCTCGCTCACTGATGAAGAAAGAAGAAGAAGAAGAAGAAGAAGAAGAAACAGAGCTCTCGCGCGAGAAACGACTATAATAAAAAAAAACGTTTTTGAGTTTGAGCCAAGAGATATTATTTTATTTTGTATTTTTTGTGTGATTTTTTTAGTTATCACATTTGCACTATATTTATATATATATATATAATATTTTTTTTTGAGTAATGCACTATTCTAATTTTCAAGAATCATGGTTAGCAAATTTGATAACTAGAGATAAATATAAAAAAGATATCAAAGACATTTGTAAAAAAATATTGTTTTATGATTTATTTTATTTTGAAAGGTATAGATAATTAAATTTACAATTTAAGAAAATGCTAAAGAATTTATAATTTGTGGATATCCACAAATTAATAACTATTATTCATTAGCATTTCTAGTAATGTTTTTATACCGCATAATACAAAAAGTATAAATAATTTTGAATCTAAATATCTTTTAAAAATTATCTCCATATTTTTAATTCAGTGCTTTTTCATGTCAATAAAATTATATAAATTATAAAGACAAAAGAAAAAAAATGGGAGAAAAATAATTTTTATGTGGTTGTGGAAGAAGAGAAGGTTAAAGATAACAAAGACATGTGTAATCTTTGTGGTTCAGAATGACTCCTTTGAAAAAAAGACACTCTCACTGTCTTCCACGTGTCATCTTATAACACAAGCCACGTAAATTGTTATGTGCATGTCATCAATAAAAATACTATAAAAGAATTTGTACAAAAAAAAACAAATTGAAATATAAAAAAAAAGTCGGCAATTATGTAATCGGCTAATGATAACATTAAACATCAAGTTATGTTAATCGCCTCCATGATTATTATTACATCTCGGATATAAAATACATTGAATATAATATGGCTACATAATTGACCAAACCAAGTCGTAATTATTTATAAATTATACTAATCTTAATAAACCTCCCCAAATATTTTGGTTAATGTTACATTTTAGAACAAAATCAAACTTATTTTCGTAATCTATTAAGGTGATCGGTAGCATGCATTTTCAGTGTTGAGTTGCAGTAGATGTTATAATTTGATGTAACTTGCAGTAAAATTTATGTGGTAAAGCTTGCAGAATTATGTATTATGTTTGCTGTAAAAATATGACTTATCATTCTTATGAAACAAACGATTGGTAACTTTTATGATGTATAAATTGCAGTAAATGTTAGTGAAAATAAATTGTATTTAGATATTTATAAATAATTTATCACAAGCTTAAATATAAAATAATCTTAATTTTAATATAACAAACTCAAAAAATTTTAAAAGTTATAAAAATTTAATGACTTACCTATCATAGTATATTTGCAATTTTATATCATATTATCATTTATAGTACTTTTTGTGGTTAATTCTTCTTTTAAAGTAATTTAATTAAATGTGTAGATAATTAACAATTAATATTAATATGAAAATGAGCATTTCTAAATTAAGAATAATGATTTTTTAGATAAAGAAAAATTAAAAAATAAAATTCACATTTAAAATATAAACAAAAATCAATCATTAGAAAGAAAAAAGTTAATATTACTTTTGCTTTTTATAAAAATAAATTGAATGAGGTAAACAATTTTTTTTGTTAAACGATAAACAAAACTTTTGAGCAAATTGTTACAAGTTTTCCAATTATTGTCAATTTTTTATATGTTTTAAGTATTATATAAATTTGCAAAATTAAAAAAAAAAAAGAAAGAAAAAAATAGAAGTGTCGTTTGTTTTTTTTTTTACTTCAACTTCTACTTCACCACTTTTTATATGATTTTGCATTAACTTTTGAGTTAGCAATTTAACAAAGAACATAACTCAAAATGACAAATCAACTATAACTCATTAAAACTCAAATTTAAATTCAAATACTTTTGTTTGATTCATGATTGACAACATTTTTGAGTTATAAATGAGTTATCTCCTTAACTCAACTTTAACTCATGATAACTCATGTTACCAATCAAAGCCTAAAAAAGAGAGAGATCAGTTTAGATTTTGAAAATAATTTGCAGGCTTTCAAATCTAAACCAGTGAAATTATGTTATAATTTCAATACTTTATTAAGATGTTAAGACTATTTAATTAATCTAAGTATGTACGAAAACGTTGTTGTCAAAGAAAAAAATGACATCAAAGTTGAGGGTTTGGATATCCGTTCGAGTTTTCAGGTTTTGAAGTATTGCTTTACGATACTCATATGGGTCGAGTTTGAATTTTAAGTTTAGAATCGGATAAGTTCGGATTGGATATTCAGATTCAAGTATTTCGATTTTTTTCGGATACAAATTTTATTTTGTTTTCGTCTGTTTCGGGTGTTTGAAGTTTTGATATCAATTTAGATATTCATTTGAGATGTTTATTCAAATATTTAGTTACATTTGGATTTGAGCTTTTAAACTTTTTAAAATTCCGAATATCCACACATATTTAGGTCATATTCGAGCAATACTCGAATTCAAACTATTCAAGACTAAAGATCCGTTCGAATTCTGTTCTGGTTCGATATCTCTATTCGACTCAAATTTGAGTTCGGGTTTCGGATAAAATGTACAATCTTAGTCCTAATCTTAGTCTTATGAAAGGAAAGCTGACGCGGATAAAGCGTGTGACCGTGTCCTAGTGAATAACATTATTGTTACTATTTTCAAAAAGCCTAACTATTTCCGAAATAAAATTTAAATAATTGATATGATATGTTGTATACAGTATAGTCATACCACATAATCGACCTGTTATTTTGCTGTATTTAAAATTTAAATTTTTTTCTGACTTTTATTCTTTAGCTTATTATATATTCATCTTACAACTAAGATTCATCTTCAAAAAAATTTCTTTAGGAAAAAAAAAACAAAGGAGGTCTCTCTTCTAGCTTACTAAGATTTTATCATATGGAAGATCCAAAAGAGGTTTTTAATTCTCTCAAACTCATCTTCTTCTCTTTTTGTATAAACCCTTTTCTTGTGTCTCTTGAACTTGTTCTTTTTGTTGCTGTTCTTGAGTAATCAAAAGTAATTGAAATCAAGATTTGTGTTTATTTTTGTAGAACAAGAACTCTCCATGGTTATCAATACCACAATTTGGAGATTGGGATCAAAAAGGAGGAGCATTACCAGATTACTCTATGGATTTTACAAAGATTAGAGAGATGAGGAAACAAAACAAGAGAGATCTTTCTCGAGCTAGTCTTGGCAATGATGAAGAACTCATTAACCCTTTTCATAATCAACCTACTTCTGTCGATAATAACAATGCTAAGAAGCTTACCACTATCCATAGTGACAACAACAACAACAACAATAATCACAATGAGTTCTCACATCCTCCTTCTGTAAGATTACTTTGCCCTTCTTTTCAATCTTCTTGATATCTTAAAGATTTGGTTTTAATGTTTGTATGAATTGGTATTGATTTGGATTAGTTGTGTCCTACTAATATGGTTGTATCTATCAAATGTGTGGATCTTTTGGCTAAGGCATTGGTATGGCCTAGTTAGTTTGGTAAAGCTAATGCCTTACCTTAATTCAAAAGTTTAGATCTTGTAGGTTTTGATTGAGTTATTATGTATATGTTTGAGTGTCCATCTCTAGATTCATTTTTCGCGATGTAGGTAGGTGTTTTTAGAAAAAAATCTTGGTTAGGTTATGGAATCTAAGTTTTGTAGCCTCATATGGTTAGATTTTGTGTCACACATTGTTTGTTCTAGTTACTTGGTCAAGCTCAAAACTTTAGATTCTTAAGGTTTTATTAGAGATATGTCTTATGATTTGAATTTTCATTTTATTTGGATCTTTACAACTTGTGTTTTCTTGTAGATTATAGTTGCCATTTCGTTTGATGTTGGCCTTACCTTCTTGGGTTGATTAGGTTTTGGAATCTACTTTGTAAGCATTATATAGACCATTTTGTAGCAATTGGGTAAAATGTGTGGTCCTTTAGTGTTTGGTCTAGTTTGTTTCCTATACTATTTATATGTACATATGATGTTTAATGCCTCACCAAACTTCATAAATTAGATCTTGAGCTTGAATGGTATGTTTGAATTTATATTCTTAGAGAGTTCGGATTCGGGTATATATTTATATAGTTCGACAAAAAGTCGAATAAGTTCATTAAAATGATGGCAGCTAGAAGAGACAGTCCGATTTAAAGGTTTGGTTTCTTCGGTTTTCGGTTTTATACCGCTAATAAAAGTACATTTTTAATATGAATATAAGAACCATTTTTTGTTAATAAGAACTATAAATTTTTTTAGAAAAAGAATTTTACATGTTTTAATATAGTTGTTGTAATGGTTTTCTTTCAATCAAAGTAAAGTATAATCCTTTTAAAAAGAAAATTTTGTGGCTTTATTATAGTTGTACATAGTACCTAACATGTGAAGTTGTGTTAACTTTCAACAAATAATATTTTTTATTTTTTTGGAACAAAAAGTTCTTAAATCTTACGTGTAAATGACTTGGAACAGACGAGGAGAGGAATCTTTAGCTGCTTCAACTGTTGCGTTAAAGCTTGAAGATTATTTAATAACAATAATGGAGTAATAATAATGATATATTATGAAGACAGAAATGAGAAATGGTTAGTAGTGACATCTTTTTATTTTCACATATGTTTCTAAGGACACATATGTTTTTTTCTAAAGAAGCATTAATCAAGTTTGTGTGTTGTTTATTGTTATCTTTCTTTTACAATGTCTAATTATGTTTCTGATTATGTTAAGTGTAGTTAACTATTTTTTGTTCACGTAATGTTTTGGAGATTGGTAGATTTTCAATATTGTGTAATGCAAAGTAGGTTTATGTTTACTGATTACAAAAAATGAGATGTGTCTATGATGTTTTTTCCTCCTCTTCCAACAACTGTGTTTTGCTTATAGCTTAGGGTTGGATAAACTAACCGGAACTGAAAAAATCGAATAGAAAAATAAAAAATCGGAAACCCAAAAGTTTAGAAAATATCTAAATGATTTTAAATGTCGAGAACGGAAAGACCATAACCGGATCGAAATATTTCGTACAACTGAAAAGAATCGAAAGTATTTAAAAAATAAAAAAATATTTAAAAGTATTGAAATGTCAGAAAATAATCGAAAATACTCAAGAATATCTAAATGATTACTTTTTCAATCAGAACCGAATCCGAAAACTCTTCGGATGCAATATGATTCCAAAATTAACTGAAAACGAAATTAATTGAACCGAACTGAAAAACCGAATGCCTACCCCTAATTTGGCACTTAACAACTAAACACATACGACCATCATCTTGAAAACTTCTTAATGGTTAAGTGATAATTTATGCTAATTTAGCAGACGTTTCGGAGTTTATTAAGACATGATGATCTTGACCTCAATAAAGGTCGCCATGAGTTTTATGGACTATAAACTTTTAAAGGATTGGAGACCGAATTTCTTAAACAAACTTTTTTCTTGGTTTGAGGGTCAACCGATCTATACATATTAACTTAAAAACTTTTTAGCACCGAGACCAATGTTTCATTCCGCTATTCTCGGGACGGTCATATTCCCCACTAGATCTATCAAACATTTAAGTAAGTAATAAACAATGTTTTGTTAATATGTTACATTCATAAAGTAAGACAACAAAGTTGATATGGCCGAGTTGGTCTAAGGCGCCAGATTAAGGTTCTGGTCCGAAAGGGCGTGGGTTCAAATCCCACTGTCAACAATAATTTTTTTTTTAAACAACAATAGATCAGGTTTTGAAGATTTATAGAACCTCTATAATGTCAAGCTTACTTTTTGTTTCTGTGAATCAGCATGGATTCTCTGAAAAATCTTCCATTAAACAACTTCTAAATTGAAAAATGAACTAATCCTTTTCTAAATTGTAATTCAAATTTAGTCAAAGCGAATAATGTATCAAAATTAATTCACATTATATCCGATTTCCATTTATTTAAAATGTAAAACAAAGTCAAGTTGAAAACATATCATTCACACTAGTAAATAAAATGATTGTCAGATTATTTGATAAGTTTCATATATTATCAACAACTAAATTGTTTAAGAATTAAAAAAAATGCAGAATATGAGAATTATATAAAAGGAAATTGGTGATTTCAAAATAGAAAACGTGTTGGTCAAAGAAAATAAAAGTTTTGTGTGGATTAAAAAAGTCTTACTATCGTAAAAAGCAAACAATTTAGAAAAATCCAAGAGACTTAGCAAATGCTAACGAGTGGGAAAATATGTTTCTTATTTTTGTTTCATAGACAATTTCAATATTTGACCACATGTCTATAGTCTATAGTTTTCTACAGCCGAGTGTCACACATCATAACTATAGTCTATAGTTTAATCGGAATCTAACTTTTGAAGACGTGTAAATATATCATTCTTGATCAACCATATATCTCATCTAGAACAAGCTAAATCTTTACTTAACTTTATCAATTTATATTTAAGTAGTAATTTATAAACATTCTATAACCTATTTAAATATGGACTGGTTATTAAATGAAGTAAGTGGAGGATGTATTTTAATGGGCTCCATGAACCAAACTTGACCAATATCGCCTCTCCACTCATTGTTGGAAGCGCTGATTCGGACTATGAAAAGTATGGTGACCCATCATAAGGTCTAAAAATAACACATATGGTTAAGTTGTTATTCGTATGATCGACAGTTTTCCAATGTATGGTTGGATATTGCAACAAAGTTTAAAGAGTTCGAGAGGCAAAAGACATCGTTTCTGTATTTCAAGATTTTTTTTTGCCGATATTTCAAGATTTTTTATATTACACGAGTTTTGAATTTTAAGACATACACTCTGACTCGTTTAGCTAGATAATATCGTGCTCTGTTTTTTTTATTGGATGTTTTATTTCGGTTGTAGCTTGTCATACCACCTTAAGTTTTTGAGTAATAAAATAATTTTTTCGTGTAAAAAAAACTATTTTTAAAAGGAAAATTAAAATTCGATAAAACAATCTTTTAATATTGATTAGAATGAAATGTTTTACAAATTTAATATTTTAATTGACCTCAAACTTTTGTATAAGAAATTAGATGAACAGGTGTCCTAGTTGGAGTGAACTCTTCTCGTGTTTGTTTGTTTGTATGGTTTGTTCCAATAAAACTAAATTATTAGTAGAGTATAGAGTCATCAACCCACCTAAATACCACATGCTTATATGCTTAAATTTATTAAAATTTTCTTATAGTCTTTGTCAACTAGTTAATTAAAAACTCATAAATGCACACTAATTTAATCAAACGCCAAAGTCATGACTTAAGAAAATGTATTCAACATTAATAAAAAAACATACCAAATACCGAGTACTAATCCACTATAAAAACTCAAAGTTGTCTCTCTTCTCAATCACTCACATTTGAAGAATATCTTTCACTCCTCTCACCAAGATTTAACTCAAGAGGCTTAAAGATCATCTCAATGGAGAAATTTACTAGGCGAAGCGAAGAAGAAACTTATCTATGGATTCCTTTTCAATTTCTCAATCAAATTCTTAAAGCCATCTTCAAGTGTATTGGTCTACTCCATCATAATTCTCCTCAAACGACAAAAGAGGAGTCGTTTCCGATTGTTTTAAACCAGCCGGTAAGCTTTCAATTACTTTTTAGCTAGGACCAAAGTGTTTAGCTATGTTATTTTGAAGTAAACAAATAATAACATATTGTTAGTAGATTTAAGAACTTTGTTTACTAAATATTATTATAACACGAAGTTGAACATGTGTGTTATAATTTCAGGAGGATGAAGAAGAAGAAGAAGAAGCTTTCATGAAAGAGGATGTCGTTGTGACGACTATAGAGAGTGATCAAAACGACGTCGTTATTACGAGTAGAGCAGCTAAATTCACAAAACCAAGAGCAAAGAAAAAAGAGGAGGAAAAATATAGCACAGGCCGTTCGGGCAAAAAAAACTAGTGCTTGTTTTAATTACATTGTTTAATTAGTGTTATTATTTGTAGCCAATAATGTATTTTTCTTTAATAATGTCTCAATAATTCGTTTAGTGTAGTACTAGTTCCTAAAAACTTATTTAGTTGTGATGCATTTTTTTGTGTGAAAAATTTGATGTGATTTAAAAGCTCGCAAGTTTAAAAACAAGTAGTATCGAACGTAATTATTCCCAAAAACAATGTTAAATGTTAATGGCATACCTAATTAATACGTTTATGGATTTTTAATCCAACATTAGGTGAATGTTTAGCATGCAATTTTATATATTTTTTAATCACAAATTCACAATGTGCATGGTCAACGGGTACACTATAGTCTCTACGAGTAACGCATGGTTTTATATTTTTTGTAAAGCAAAATTTTAAATATTCCTAGTGTCACAATCACAAGAAGCAAGCAGCACCAACTTCTATTATAAACAATTGAACATACTTCATCGTAGGGATGAACACGAGAAAAAAGTATTTGTTATTTTAGAGATACTTAATATTTTACTTCTCTTCTATGAATTTGTATTTGTATTTGTATTGCCAAAAATAATTTATTTGCAAGTCAGTTTTCTCCCTCTATTACTTGTTACATGCAAGTATTTGCAAATTACTTATTAAATTATATTATAAATGAATATAATAATTTTATTTTATTTATTTTACGATGAATGGATGAAAATTATTCTAAACCAAATATTTATGTCTATTTAAGAAAAAGAAAAAAAATACAAAGACACGAATATTTCAATATAAGAGTTTTGCTTAATTCTCACATTTTATTATGAGCCAAACAAATATACTTATTTTCAACCACTACTCAAATAAAATATTTATAATTATCTATGAAATAAGAGATAAAATCAAAATAGATAACAAATAATCGGTAATATCAAACCGAATAACAAAATTTTTTCATAATAAGTATTTATTATTTGTCTTATTCTTACAAGCATTAAAATTTTATTATCTAATACATGATATAATAGCAACGAATACTTGAAAATGAAAGCGAATACGAGACGAGTAATTACTACTATTTGTGTCGAGACTTCATCGTGACTTTAGGCACTAAAAACTTATTTATCTCTTCACATATATTACACATTTATAACATTAAAAAAACATTTCACAAACCATAAGTCATACGTGCAGATAAGTCTCGCGTCACTTTAATTATAATTAAAACAATTTTTATTAAATTTCTATCATAATCATTTGATTAAAATAATTCAACAACAACCAACCAACCTTTGTTCAATTCAAACAAAAACCAAAGAAAGAGTGTTTAATTTGACTTTGACCAAGACCACAAAACTCCAACTATATTTTAACCGCGTGGATTAAAAGTCAAACTGTTTTTTATTTACTTTTTTTTCAACATAAGTCAAGTATGTAACTCGGTTATCTATAAACCAACACCAACAAAACCCGGTTTATTATAAACCCGGTCAATAAAATACATTTGACCAACAACAACCTAGTGTGATGTATCATATAGTATCTCTTTAAAAGGAGTCGTATTATCAAGTTCCATCACCAACCTAACTACATTACACACACAATACATTTCTCTCACAAATATTGAAACAACATCGCAATGGAGAATCTAAGAAACCGCGACGAAAAGGATTCTCATTGGATCCCATTTATGTTCTTCGAAGGTTCTTCATTAACAATTCATCTGCTAAAGTTTTTCGGCCTAGAAAGCTCTTCGTCGTCGTCGTCTTCTGGTTCTTTTTTGTCGTCTCAAGGCGAAGAAGAAGTCGATATGGAGATAAAAGAGGAGGAGGAGGAGGAAGATGATATGATGGTTGAAATCATAGAGAGGAAGAGTAAGCCTAAGCCTAAGCCAAGTTCAGGAAAAGGAGGCAAAACCAATTAGAGTTCATAGTTCATACAAACATATATATAAACATAGAAGATAACAAATAAAATGCAAATATACACATATACTAGGATGTTATATGTTAGACTTTATGTATTAATAGTCTATTTTTGAATGTGATTTGGGTAATAAAGATTTGAGTTTGATGTTTATTGTTAGCTTACTGATTTATTAGTTGAAGTTAAATGCAACAATCACCTATTTAATCATCACTTGACATAGGCCTAGGCAAAGAAAAATCCCAACCCGAAAAACAGGAAATATCGACCGGAACAAGATCCGAAAAATCAAAACTCGAATCCAAAAACCGATTTTTAAAAATACTCGAACGGATCTCAATCAGCGGTTTATTCGAACACAAACGAGTATCCCGAAAAAGCCGAAAATCCTGAAAGACCCGTGAACTTCGAAAAACCCTAACCGAACCTGAAAAACATTAGAAACTCGAAAAAATCCGTAAATACCTGAAAAATCCGAGACAAACTCAAAAAACTTTCGGTTAAACTTGGGTTTTGTAACATTACTAAACTCATTATGAACCCGAATTTTACAAATACCCGAACGGAGTTTGACTTAATGCTCCAAAAACCCCAAACTCGAATGGACCCAAACCCAAACCCAAATATAACCTATATGGGCCTATATGTCTAATCTGAACAAATACAGCTTCAACCTATATGGGCCTATATGTTTAGGCCCATTAACGATGTCTCGTTGAATTTGTATTCATCGGCCCAAAAGTTTACAGCAAAAAGATGAGACATCATTTTCTTCTTCCTCTCTTCTTCACACTAAGCATCATCCGTATAAAGTTGAAATCTACAGACAGAACAAGAGTTTCATGTTCCTAACCATGGCACAATACATCAAACACAAATTGTAACAAATAAATAACAATACAAACAATACACAAAGAGAGTTTTGTGTCTCAAACAACAGAGCTCGAGCCACCAAGAAACTCGGACACAACCGCAACGAAATGATCTCTCCATTCACCGAACGTGGCAAATGGCAAAAGACCGTTAATCACAGGAAGTATAAACAAAACCACAACAAAGAAGATACTACGCCTTGCCCAATACGGAACCATACCGTTACAACGGCTCGGTTTAGTAGTCGTTGCGGTTATCGGACCATAGATCAATCCATACAAAGCCAATGTGAAGACATTCGCAACAAACTGCACAAGGCAAAACATTTCCCAAAGTAACAGCCAGAGTTTACCGTTACCGCCTAATGTGTCCACGCAGAACTTACCCGGTATTCCGCAAACAATACCGAGGAAAAGAATGATGAGAGTAACCGGCATTGTCTGCTTTGTACCTGATGAGCGTTGGATTATGAAGTAAGTGAAGACGAGGATCATCAAGATACCGAAGAAACTCTGAACCCAAACTTTAAGCCGGCAAATCAAGATGTTGAACTCGGTGTTTATCGATGAGACTTGTTTAGGTACCCACCAAGAGGAAGAGCTTTCATCCTCGGATAGCTCGCATATCGAAGTAGCTTCCATGATTCTCTGATGCGAAAAGACGTATGCACCGTATAACATAGAAACCAACATGAAGAAGATGCTTACGACGAGCCAATCCATGATTCTTGTGACCATATCGGCTTTTCTTGAATCTTCTTGTTCTGTTTTGAATTTCTCGACTCTAAATGCAGCTTTCGAAACACCCATCTCTAGCTTGGATTTCTCGAGCTTGTTTGATTCGTAGCTTAGTGCTAGCTCCGTCTCTTTCAACCTTATTTCCCTCATTTTAAGACCAATCTCCATGCTCTTTAAGTCGTTTGCTCGCGCTTGCTCTTCTAAAGAACGTTCCATTACCGTCAAGGACATTGCTGAGCTTCTAAGGACACGAGACAGTTTCCGATCCTCTTCGTGCAGGACAATCTCATTCATCGAAGAGGTTGTTCTTCCATTGCCTTGAATCGCTTCATAAGCAGACGAAGTCTCACTGTCCGAGCATCCGTCTATTGCAGAAGAACGGTCTAAATCACACCTCCCAACATTATCGTAATCCTTATTCTCTAACTTCTGCGGAAATGCTGTGGATTCATTAATCAATTTAAGTATCTTTAGCGTACTATTGAACGATCTCTCAAAGTTCGTCGCAAAGGAACCGAGCTTAGTACCATACACCTATAAATCACACCATCATATAATCAAAGTAAAGTCTACAAAAATAACGATTGCGAGACGATTGTAGCTTACATTAGCTAACGATTCTCTGACGGCGGAGGCCGAAATCTGCAAAGCGTAATCATTGTTTTGTGTTATTACCAAAACTATACCGAAGGAGAGATCGATAAGTTCTTAGCACTTACCATTGCAAGATCATCAACATTAACATTCTGACCTGAAGCACTCTTTCTCTCAAGAATCTAAAGAACAGATAAACCAAACAAAAACAGAGCAATACAAAGTCAAAATCAGAGCTTACACATAAAAAAAGACTCAAGCTTTAAGAAAAGTTAGAGAGGATCGATCACTTCTGGATCGATCGATTCAGATTCAACTCTTTGTCTCTGATCCTCTCTTTAGTCCATTTCTGAATCAACGAAGCCTAAAACTAAAAGAACCATATCAAAATTAACCCTTTCTCTATCCTTTCATCTCCCTAAAGATCCAAGCTATTTAACCACAAAGAATCTAAATTTCAATTGTAATTACAAGAAATGATGAATCAAAGATCGATAAGAGATGAAAGAGAGATGAAAGTTTGTGAATTTGATCGAACCAGATTGGTAAAAGCAGCAAATGACATGCCTAGAGGAAGAGCTAAAGCTTCGGCTTGTCGTTCGCCGACGGTTCGTCGAGAGATACCTAATCGCACCGGAGGGTTTCGTAATCTACAAGCAACTCGAGAGACCCTTCTTGTGGAATTAAGATTAGAGGTAGAAGATGAAGAAGAACAAGAGGAAGAAGAAGAAGAAGAAGAAGAAGACTCATCGTTGTTCTTCTTTGCCTTAAGCTTTCTCTTTTCTAATGTTAATGGCTTCTTTTTCATGGTCTCGATAATGGTTTTTTCACGGAGGACATGCTCCGATTGAAGATTCGCCAGATCGGTGATCGGAGTTTGGAGTTCCGGCGAAGGAGAGAGGAGGAGGAAGAGGGTGTCAATAGTGAATAAACATAACTTCTGGGGTTAAATTTGAAAGACTTTTTTTTCGCCGCTTCGTAAGTGAAAATGGAAAAGTTAACTTTTTTATTTACCTTTTTTGGAAATATAACTTTCTGCAAATTTAATTAACTTAAAATAGAAAATTACCGAATCAAATATAATTTTGTTGGGATTAAAGAAATTGTCAAGTTCATTGTATTCTAATTTCTTAAGCATTCATATAATTGCTTTGAAAAAGTAACAAATTAATAGGTAAAAAATAATACTCCCTCCGTTTTAAATTAGTTGTCGTTTTAGAATTGTGCACACAGATTAATAAAATATTTTATTTTGTATATTTTCAATTTAAAAACATCATTACCTATACAACTAACCATATTTCAACAATACAAAAATAAATAAGAGATTAATGTTAATAAATTTTACCTTGAAATTCTAAAACGACAATTATTTTAAAACGAAAATTTTTCTCTAGAACGACAACTAAGTTAAAACGGAGGGAGTATTCGGTAAACAAAAATATATATAAAAAAAATCATATTAAATCAAGTTAGAATTTGTTTTTGACACTAAAGCAATAATATATAAAAATCATATGAATGTTTTCTTTCACATCCTAGTTCTCTATATATGTATAATAATAATAATTATAATTAACAAGAACATTTTCTTTCTTGTTGCTCTACTTGATATGAATTATTCAATGGCTTTAGATTCACATCAACCAAATCCTCATGTTTTGTCCAAGAAAGTGTCTCATTGCCTTGTAGTGCTGATGCAATCTTACAGAACAAAGGCTTCACTCAAAAACATAACAACAAACTATTACTTAAGTTTTACTTAACTAATATATTTATGTCATAGGGACTTATGTTGTTTGTTTACCTTAATGTTGAATCCAACTTTTGCACTAGTCTCCATGAACAAACCTCCAAACTCATTAGCTTTATTATTCCCTTCCTCTATTGAAACTTGCCTTTTAAAATTAATCACACAATAATTCATAGGTTAATATCTTTGTTTAATTTTTTGGTCCATATATATTCATCTATAACTTATATGATTTTCTTTTACCTTCTATGAACAAGATCGATTTTGTTACCAACGAGAACGATAATGACATGGCTTCCTCTTTCTGCACGAACATCTTTTATCCACTTAGAAATGTTAACAAACGATTGTTTATCTACACATCAAAAATTTCCGGAAAAAAGAGTGAGATAAATATCGATCGGTTCCTTGTAGTTGTTTTTCATAATTTATAATAGAAATAATAATTCAGACGATAAAAAAACATCGATCTGTTCTGAAATCTATTAAGCTATGAAATGCTCAAAAACTTACTTGTAACATCATAAACAATGACAGCAACAGAAAGAAGAATTTCTTATATAACTTGGTATTAAACTTTTAAATCTCTCTTGTCCAGCAGTATCCCTATGCATCAACCATACAATGATAAATAATTAATCGAATTCGATAAGATGAAATATGTGACATTAAACATATGTTCTTGCTAGAATATGGAGTCAAACATTAACAAGACAAAAGAAATGTGGCAAATTAAGGAAATGCATTTAGAGAATAATATAAGAGAAGACAACAAAATCAAAAGATTGACTTACCATAATTGTAGACGAAAAGTTCTATCTTCATGCCTCATTGTTTTAGACAAAAAATCAATTCCAACCGTAGCCTACAAATTCAAAATGAACATTCAAGTATTAACTTGTTTTTTAAACTACAATCTTTCGAAACTCGAATCGAAATTCGATATATAGATGGCATTGTTCGAACCTGATAATTGTTGTCAAAGTTATCATACATGAAACGAGTGATGATGCTTGTTTTGCCAACAGCTTGATCGCCGAGGAATACTAATTTGTAATTCGTTAAATGTGACATCCTTGTCATTTTTCTTATGGTTTTTAAAAAATTTTGGAATTAAAGATGAAGAAGGTGAAATTGAATTTATATAATGTTAATACTAATACCGCCAATTATATTAGTAAAAATTTAAATATGTTTACTATCTTGTAATGTTTTTTTTTCCTTTTCAAGAAAAGTTTCATTATTCAAAGTTACATATGTTTAGGACAAGGCAAAAAAGTTTGATCTGTTTTTGATTTGTAATAATAAATTAGATTTTGACAAATGTTTTCTATATGGTAAATTGACTTTGAAAAAATGTTAAAACCTTTTAATTACAAATTAAATTCTGATATTAAATTATTTTTAAAAATGGAATATAATTGTAGTATTCTTTTGGAAAGAAGACTAAAACCAATGCAAATGGGATTATTACGTATAAAGAAAATGAAATTATGAGTCAAAATTATTTTCTTTTAGAATACTAGGTTTTGGTAATTTAGTGGAAGTGTAACTTTGATCCTTTGTTTTCTTTGTGATTGCAAGAGAAGTGTTGGGTACAAAATTTAAGTTTGTAACTATGGTAAAGATTTGTTGACCCAAAAACAAACAATAATTATGTTAAGGTTAAAAAAAATAGTTCATATTGTCATAGTTTTAGTGGTTAATGTCTTGAGACTGTCACATCTTAATAGTTAAGCGTTTAAAACTTGACTCCACCAGGTTATATTGTCCTGCGTCGTAGGATTTAGCTATGGATCGGATCTTAGCTATATAAAACAATAAATGTGTTAAGATAAATTTACTTTGGCAAATTTTTGTGAAACAAAAATGACTCCGTGGCCCAATGGATAAGGCGCTGGTCTACGAAACCAGAGATTTTGGGTTCGATCCCCAGCGGAGTCGTTTTATATTTTTGTCTCGCTTATATACTTGTAGTTTTTAATTTGTAGATAAACTCTCATACTCAATATATTTATTTATTTTAAAAAGACATATAACCTAATGATCTTAAATCTCATTAGTTCTCAAATAAATTTAATCATTGTATAATTTTTAAAAAATGAAACTTGAGTTGACGAAGTAACTGCTCCTCTACATCACTTAGCTTTTAGCACCAACCACGTGAATCCTCCGTCGTTTTCTCATATTTATAAAACTATAAAACTATAAAACGTATAAAATTCAAGAAATGAAAATCTCGTTTCTTCATATATTATTTTAGTTTATATAATTATATTTACCATCTGTTCCTCTAGGCTATTAGCTACTCCAATAACATGATTTTAAAATATAATTTTATTATAGTTATCAACACCATTAAGTAAAGTGTCACACTCATGACTCATCGTTATCGCTTTATCCAGAGTATTATCTTTTCAATAATTTGTAAAAATGATAGTAATACATAAAGCTAATCAGCCAATTATTAGGTGGCATCGCATAACAAAGAGTATAATAAATTATCACATTAAGAAGTTTCTCTCATAGAATTTTTCACAAGGATAATAAAAAAGAGAATTTTAAAAGAAAAAAAAGTCCGTCTGTTCATATTCTTGAGTCATATAAGTAAGTTTTAGTCATCACATTAAACAATGTAATGGTCAAATTATTATTCTCTCTCTTTCGCAAAAAATATTATTTTGACATTTTTTCACGTATATTAAAAAAATTCTTAAAAAGTCTTACATACACTTCATTAATATTTTAAAAATAATTTTCTCTTCAATTAATACATTAAAACAGTGAGATTAAAACCGGAATTTTGCTTATAAATTTGTATCGAAAATGTAAAACGACACTTTTTGTGAAATAAAACTAAAACCTCAAAACGACATTTTTTGAGAAACGGATGGAGTATTATTTATTTCCTCTTCGATATTAACTCATTGGAACAGAAATTTAAAAATGTTTTTTTTCATTTAATTTGGTACTATCATATCTCGTTTGGAATATTTATTAATTTACAGCCTGGTTTGAAAAAAAATAATAACAATTGTTTGATTAATTTATATATTTTACTAACTTGGTCATTTACATTAAACCCCAATATAAAAAAAATATCACATATATAGTCATATCTAATAAAATATTAGATAGTCATATACCATGTACAAAAAATAATTATTTACTTTTTTAAAAAAACAGCTGTAAATTAATCCATTGAATTTTATAATAATTCTTAAAATGCTTTAATCTTTTTTATATAGTATATAATATAAAGTTTTGAGATTCCCGTAACGCTATTTAAGTAAGAAGAGACGTGCTTGCCTTTGGTCTCATTACAAAACAGAGAAAGAGAGAAAGAGATCTAAAGAAGAAGACTTATTCACAAAAATGGCTTCTCTTAAAGTCCCTAACAATGTTCCTCTCCCTGAAGAAGATGCCGAGCAACTTCACAAGGCTTTTGAAGGTCTCTCTCATTACTCTCTAAAGTCATAATTTTGTTATATGATTCATGATTATAATCACTTGTTCAATTCTTGATTTATGATCCTCTTCTTTACATTTGTCAAGATCAAGATCATAGTTTTTATTTATCTACCATCAAATAGTCTTTTGAGAATCTTACAAGAAGAGATTTGATTAAAATCATCTTAAAAAGTATTGTTTTGGTTTGGTCTGAAAAAAACATAGGATGGGGTACAAATGAGAAGTTGATCATATCAATTCTAGCTCATAGAAACTCGGCACAACGCAGTTTAATCCGCAGCGCTTACACCGCTACTTACAATGAAGATCTCCTCGAGGCATTAGACAAAGAGCTTTCTAGTGACTTTGAGGTTTTGTCACACTTCTCTTTCTTCTGAACCGGGTCTAAAGGTTTGTAATTATTTATTATCACCAGAACGTTAATACTAACATTTTTTTCGTAATAGCGAGCTGTGTTGTTGTGGACGCTTGATCCAGCCGAAAGAGATGCTTATTTAGCTAAAGAATCAACAAAAATGTTCACAAAGAACAATTGGGTTCTTGTTGAAATCGCTTGCACTAGATCTCCTCTTGAGCTTTTTAAAGCCAAGCAAGCTTACCAAGCTAGATACAAGAAATCACTTGAGGAAGATGTCGCACAACACACATCAGGAGATGTTCGTAAGGTAATGTTTGTATACTCAATCAATTCAAACTTGTTTGTTTTCGGTTTATTCGACAAATTTTTGATAATCTTTGTGTGTGTCTTTCTCTTCTTTTGTAGCTTTTGCTTCCGCTTGTGAGCACTTTTAGGTATGAAGGAGACGAGGTGAACACGATGCTTGCAAGATCTGAAGCTAAGGTACTTCATGAGAAGATCTCGGAAAAGGCTTACAGCGACGATGATTTCATCAGAATCTTGACAACTAGGAGCAAAGCACAACTCGGTGCAACACTCAACCATTACAATAATGAGTATGGTAACGCTATAAACAAGGTAAAAGCTTAAGTTACTGTTCATGTAAATTTTTCATAATGCCTTAAGCAGTCGGTTCCTTTACCTATACTCAGAACGGCCATAAAGTTAATATGTATGGTTTTAGACCGTTGATTATGTTGTTGAATTTTCGCAGAATTTGAAGGAAGATTCGGATGACGAATACTTGAAACTACTTAGAGCTGCAATCAAATGTTTGACATACCCCGAGAAGCATTTCGAAAAAGTTTTGCGTCTAGCGATCAACAAATTGGGAACAGATGAATGGGCACTAACTCGAGTCGTGACTACACGAGCTGAAGTTGATTTGGAACGCATCAAAGAAGAGTATCAACGAAGGAATAGTATTCCTTTGGACCATGCTGTTTCAAAAGATACTTCTGGTGATTATGAGGACATGCTTGTTGCTCTTCTTGGACATGGTGATGTTTGAAAGTGTGTGTTTTAGTTTCTTATGATCTCCTCTTTTGAAAATTTCATGGTTTGATTTGTAATAAGAGAGTAGCGAAACCGATTTCGCAACTTACCTATCATTGATCTTTGAGTTTGTTTAATTTTCTGTTTGAATCAAAATTTGTTTGCCTTTCTTAAAAATCATTATTGAATTTTTTAAAAAAAATTATAATCGTTGTTTGAATAACATGAAATTTCATATTTTAATACAAATCACCGGAAATAATTGATTGTATACAACCGTTAGTATTTCTTTAGATTTATTTTTCCAATAAAATTTGTATGGAAAAAAGAACTATCATGTATTTAGTTGTTTACTAATCATGCTATAAGTTCAAAGATTAAATCAAACTCAAGTAAGACTAGATATATTGATGAAAAAAGATAGATAAATTGCCCTAGTTGTAACAAAAGTGAAAATGATATAGTTTTTTTTTTTTGTTAAAAAGTGAAAATGATATAGTTACACTTGTTATTTGAAGATTGATCTGAAATCTATTTGTACGAATTTTAAATTAAACATGAAATTTAAATTACAATTTATTTAAACGAGCTATAACTACACATGTTATTTGAAGATTAATCTAAAACAACACCAAACTAAACGGCCAAAGTACAATTTAGTGTCACATCATCTGTTGAAAATATTGACATAAGTGCACATCCATATCGTTATTATCCTCACTCTCTTTGTTTTTATAAGACTTTTTATTTTATTTATTACTTGGTTTTTACCTTTTGAACATTACAATATTTTCTGACCAAAAAATAAAAGAATATAATTTAACAATATCGAAACTAGAATATTTTATTTAGTGAAGAAATACTAAACTACAAAATAAATAACTACAAAAATTTTAATCGACAGGCATAGAGGAAAAGAACGTGCACGAAGACGATTCGACATGCGTAAAAACACGTGTCTAAAACGCATCGTTTCACACTTCTTATTGTTACTTTTCTTTTGCTCTCTTTTTTTTTCTTTTGTCGTTCTCTCGATTAACATAACAAAAAAAAAACATACAACTTACTTTTTTCTCTAGAAATAAAAAATAAAAAAGATCAAAAGAGATAAAAAGAAGATTAGAGAAGAAGAAAAAACGTTTCAGTGTCTCTTGACTAGTGATAGGAACATTGTAGATCAAATTAGGGCAACAAGAGTTGTCGGAAGAAAGAAGTGATCATGGGAAGAAGAAAAGTAGAGATCAAACGAATAGAGAACAAAAGTAGTAGACAAGTTACTTTCTGTAAGAGAAGAAATGGTCTTATGGAGAAAGCTCGTCAACTTTCAGTTCTTTGTGAATCTTCTGTTGCTATTCTCATCGTTTCTTCTACAGGCAAACTCTATAGCTCCTCTTCAGGTGATAGGTAACATTATTTTTTGCATTTTTTTGGTTAAATTTTAGTGGAATAAAAATAGAAATTTAGAAAATTAGGGTTTTGTTTTTTATATATTTTCCCCTTTTGAATCTTTAAATTTTTTTATCTCAATAATTGATGTGAAGAGTTAAACCAAATTTAAGATTAAATAATGTAGTAGCAGAAGGTGTTCGTATTGTTTTTTGACTTAATTTTTTTTAATTGCTTTAGATTGTCAGGAGATTTGTGTTTTTTTCTTTTATATTTTGTGGTGAGAATTAATATTATTGCATGCACTTGCAGAGATTTTTCCACACGTGGTAATCCGTACTTTATGTTTTGTTTATTGAGATTTCAAATTCATTTTGATTTTTTGTTGATATTGGAGTTATAGAAGAACAATGTACATTGATTAATTTGAGATTTAATTTGAACTCTTTATACACCTCTTGTAGGTTTGCTAAGAACTTATTTAGAATGCTATTGATTAAGAATCTTTAGATAGGAATGGATTCTTCTTTGTGAATTTTTTTCTTAGTACTTATTCATTTATATTTGCATTGATTTGGTCTTTAAGTCAAAGTGTGGAGAAATAGCTCACATAGAAAAGATGAAAAATGACTAAATATATAAGTATAAGTAATATGATCAATCTACTCATAGCCGATTTTGAGTTGGAATCCCATGAAAGTTAACATTGTATCAGAGTTAGATCACACGTTAGCCTAGTAATGTGCTCTATAAGTGACATTGTCACCCCACCAATTGACGGTCCAGAAAATCTACTCAAATACATCAATGTAGCTAAAAATAGCATTATCTCGATGATAAGTCATCACTTACTTAGCATAGACCTTTTATCAAAATAATGGCTAAAAACCTTTTATCTCGAGGGAAAACGTGGAAAAAAAATCATCGAAAAGATGAAAAGGAACTTGAATAGTAGTTAAGTAGCATAGATCATTTACTTATAGCCAACTAGTTTTCAATTAGAAGCCCATGAAACTTAATACGAAAGTTTGTAGTTGATTTGATGAACAAATAGAATGCATATATGACTTGAACAAAGACACTAGCTCACATATATAATTTCCACACTTGTTGCATTAGTTCTTTGATAGAAAATCAATTGGTTTTGCTATCTATAAATGACTCTTACATTTGAAACACTATGTGACATTTATGCAAACCACTAGACTAGAATAGGTCACACTAGTTCAAAGGTCACTCTAGTTCAAACCATTAGGCTAGAAGTCCATCTTTAAATTTAATTTTGTGCACACATTACAACATGTTTACCATGCATGTGTACATTAATGAGTAGCTCTCAACGTTCTCTTACAAAATTGCACCCTTTTCTTTTGCATTTTTTTTAGATATTGGGTCTCATGGGCCAAAGAGACCGATCCTCATCCATCATTTGGTTTAATACCTTTGTGTTTTCACTTTATAGTTATAATAATGATCTTAATTGTATAAAGAGATTGTAAGCGTTTCTCACTTTATACAAAGCTTATAGCATTGCCTTGATATTAACACTACAAATGTTCAATCATGAATGTAATATATGTTGAATTGGCAACTAACTTGCACAAATGATTACTACTAATGAAACTTTTTTTATTTGCTTTAGTTTTTACAATAGTTTGATACATTAGTTTTGTTGCACTCTTTACAACGTATTTGACTTATTGGTGATACTTATGTGCTTTCCTAATTGCATAGTTTCAAATCACAACTTAGGATGCTATCAACAACACTAAGATCAAGTGAATGAAATCCACTATAAAGACCGAGAACTTGCAATAGGTCTCGGACAACATATAGTAGGATTGTATTCGGGATAAGGATGTAGATATCGATAAAAATCGCACATTAGATTGTGGGAGAACAAAATGCAATGCCTTGTAAGACCTAGGAGTACCCTTGTACACATAAGCTATTGTGATCTTTTGGGCTTGATTCTGGCTCATTTCATCAATATGTGACCTTCACTATAATGCTAAGCTCATTTTCTTGGCTTAATATTGGACTATTTCAAAACAATTGCGTTAAGTTTCATGTGTTTCTAATGTCTTTTGATTTGATTTTTTTTTATCTCTCCAGCATTCCCAACATCATCAAGCGTTATGAAATGCAACATGATGATGATGAACTTAATAACTTGGTAAGTTTCTCTTGGGTGCACATGCATGTGTAGCTGATTTGAGCCTCTAGAATCAAGCTCATAAGACATTGAGATAGTTGTTATGTGGCTACTTTGTGTAGTGCCTTAGCTAAGATTATAGAGAGAGACCGGCATAAAGGTACGCTCTTCGCGGCATTAGAAAGTCTACGACAAGGTTCTAAACTTGTCGTATACTAACCCTAATCTCGATGGTTAGAATCGCATCTTCGCATCCACTCTTTGCTCTAGCTAATAGTTTATCTAGAAGCTTAAATAGTATAGTCCATTGAGATATGTTGTATATTAAAAGCTATAAGACAAGGTTCTAAACTTGTTAACAATCTTCTTGCAATTCCCATTGCTCTTTTCATGGCAGGATGTTGAAGAAAACGCTCGGAACTATCTTTCACACAAGGAGTTATTAGAAATCGTTCAATGGTTAGCACCTACTAGACTCATTTTTCTCCTCTCTTCCTCTGATCAAAGAAGTTCTTTTTTTCTTTCTTTTGTTGATATGTTGCTGTATATGTAGCAAGCTTGATGAAGCGAATGTCGATAATGTTAGTGTAGATACCTTAACTTCCCTGGAAGAGCAGTTCGACACTGCTCTGTCTTTAACTAAAGCTAGGAAGGTATATAATACATGCTGCTACTTAAGTGATTCGACCGATTATTCCATAATATCTTTGTACCTAGCCTGACTTTAAGTCATCTTTTCAATCCACAATCTCTTGTTGCAGACAGAACTAGTGACCCAACTCGTGACAAACCTTGAAGAAAAGGTTAGTGTTTCGGTTTTTAATAGCCGGCTATTGTAGGCGACATTGATTCTTGAATCCTCAAGAGTGTATGCAGATCACTTGAACATGCTTAGCTCTCTAGATATGCCTTTTTCGCCTTGCCTTTGCTCTTGAATTATTCGGTGGCTTCGCTGAAATGAAACTCTAATGAAAGAATCAACATCTTGATCAAACTTGAGTAGTCTCTCCCTTGGTGAATCATATTCACCATAGTGTGATGAAGATGTTTAGAGCTTGTTAAAAACTAACAAAGTTGTGATGTTGTTCAAACAGGAGAAGTTGTTGAGAGAAGAGAACAAGACTTTGGCTAAGCAGCTAAGAAAGGTATCATCTCACACACACACACACATACTTATGAAAGTCATAAGACTTTGCAACAACTAAAAAAAAAGCTCTTAGAGATATATATTTTATCCAATGAATTATGCTAAGAAATAAAGAAAATGCTTTTTCTTCCTCTTTATTTCAAGGTATATTCATATTTGGTTGAGGTCAAGTTGGTTTAATTGTTTTCTAAAAATTTTGTTCCCATGAAGGGTAATAAAACCTTGAAATATTCAAATCAAATTTTGCATTTTGACCAAAGAAGAAATTAAGAGTATATTTCTTGATATTGATTAGTATATTGGGACAAAGAAATTAAAGAAAGTTTCTTGCAATTGAAAGTTAAATATTTTGATGGATGAATCACAATTTTGAGTTGAAACCATCCTTTTAAAAATCAAGATTTCTTGTTACTTAATTAATATTTAGTATTTGTAAAAAAATTAGAAATGTTAGAAAGTTTCTTTTTTTTTATAACTAAGAGAAAGAAAGTTTCTTACAGATGAAGAAGAAGAAGAGATTTCTTGAAACTGAGGATGAAGGAGCAATATCATCGGCTAGTAGCTCCGGCAACAATCCACCGGAGACTCTCTTTCTGCTCAAGTAACACAATCATCAACATCATCTGATTTTTTTCAACATCCTGATTCAAAAATAAATTTGTGAGAAATTCATATTTTGTAAATTATAAGATAACCTTAAAAAGTTATATTCTTCCCCTATTCTTGGAAAGTTGAAAAATTAAATAAAGTATTCAATCTTTGTTGTTACCTTCGGAGACAGGATCATAGTTTCATATGTTTTATGTGTTCTTGTCTGAAAAATATGGTGTGAGGTTATAAAAGTATTGTTTTCTTAAGCATGAAGAACCCTAAAGGGCCAAAACTATTTACTATTTTGTTACTTTACCTTCGTGGCAAGGTTTGAGCTTGATATTATTAATTTTGTATCTATTTTTAGGGAGAATATAAATCAGAATTGTTATAAGATAATTACGCTTTATATGAACTTTAAAAAAAAAAAAATTAAATTGATTTTAGGAGAAAAATAGGTAGAGAATTGTCTTATTATCTCCATCATAACTTTCATGTTTCTACATTGTTGTTTTCATCTTTTCTACACTCGTTGATACAATCTTTGTGTTCATTGCATTATGCTTATAAAAATTACAGCTAAATAATGTAAAAAAAAAACTAAAAAGATTAACAAAAAATCAAGCCAATACTAAATTAAACAAAATAATGATTTTTACATAATTTAGCATAAGATCAATCAGTAAAATGCAAATTAATTGAACAAAATATAAAAGAAATATACTAAAAAGGAAATATATAATTAATATATAGTACTAATATTTAGCTTCATGGACTCACAAATTAGTGAGGAGAGCTAGTAATATAGCTCTTTGATTGCTTGCTTCTTCGATATCTTCTTTCATTTGCATTAATAAAGTATACATTTAAATTAACAAAAGAATGTTATTAGAAGAAAAGTTTGTGATGTTGTTGATGATAGCATTGACGATGGTTTCATTACAAGCAATGAGAAATGAACCGTGAGATACTTTGTTATCGTAAATGTCTTCATATGTTTTTGTGTATTCACCATTGTGTTGGCACTTAACATAGTAAGATGAAGCCACCTGTGTTTATCCCTTTGATATATATGTAAAATGTTTGTGTGTTGACATGGTTTCATTCGGTGGCTATTAATGAAAACAAAAATTTCGAATAAAAAGAAAATGAATAATAATATTGTGAAATCTCGATTTGAGGAGATAAAGTTGTTTGTGAAAAGAGTATAAAATAATTAATTTGGTTATCTATGTCACCAACGTACATTTATTTGTTCGGTCACTTGTCATGATAAAACTCCATAATTAAACGTATTTTTGCTGGAATGTTATTAGGATCGGTGATCTTCCGGAAAGTAAAATTTTGGAATCGTGCAGGTGATGACAGAACATGGAAAAAGATCGCATGGTGATTGCATGAACAGTAAATCATTTCTTTAAAAATCTCATCGAGATAGGTTCCTGACCATCAGACAGAATAAATCTGCAAATTCAAAAAAAGTGCAGAAACACACTAGAAAAACGACTGAGATTTTACAAATGTATGGGTCTATATTTGTTTCTTACGGGTCATAGTTAGACCCAACTAAAATGGATCATAGCCGGAATAGAAAAGAGAGTCCGCATAAAACTATACACCACAACAAAACGATATTGTTTCTAGCGAGATGGAACATGTGCCAACTCTCTTACCAACATATATAGATTTGTACAAAATATTTTCATTAATCACTATTATAAGATTTGAATATCAAAATTTCTTTCATCTTCTGCGGAATTCCATTGTACATTCTCAAATAAAATTTTATACACTTATACATTTTCAATCCTACATTCATTTTCTTTTTTTTTTATAATGTCTTACTCTCATTTTCGTATCATAGATCTTAGTTGTCATGGCGGAATCCATATTTAGAAATTGACTTTGTCTTTTTAAAATTGTTAATCTTATATTAGTTGTTTCCTCGCATCCCATTCTGAAAAGATTAGGAAAAACTTTCAAAAATTATCATCTAATTATATATATATATATATATATGCATAACCTTTAATTAATTTTGTTGAATTTTAACTAGGCAATACAATAATTACTCTTCTTTTATTGTAAGCACACATTCTAGTACATCTAAAGCATATCTCTTTTGTTATTAAAAACCTCCGAAAGAGCTGGCGCCAAAATCTGATCTATTCAAACTGACTTTAAAAAAAAAAAACATTTTAACTTTTTTAGGAAAATAAAACATAATTTTCTACTAATTAATCAATTAACTAACTGAATTAAAGATAATTTTTTGCTCATGTGATTACTCAAAAGTCGTGGAAAAATAAAAACAAATAAATAAATAAATAAATAAATGTCCTTCTCTCCACGATTTCCCAAATATCTATCAACACAAAAGATTAATATTTTTCTAAAAACTTTTTTTAATAACTTCTCTGTTTCCAATATATTTTTTTCTTCTTCTTTCTTTTTAATTTTCTTGGTTTGAAGATTTTGATGAATGAGTTCTAGCGATTCAGAGAACAGCCTCCGAAGCGAGAGGAGGAAGAAGGTTCTCTCTTTATTTATTTTTTCTTCAATTATTTTATTTATGTTCATCATCGGATCTTTTTATTTTATTTTAAAAATCTTTTAGAAAATGTCTCGACGTGAAACCCATTAATTCAATTTTTTTTTTTTAAAATTTTATTTAACATTTTCTGTATAGTCAATTCTTCCAAAGATTTTTGGATCAAGAAGATTTGGTAAAGAAGAAGAAGAAGAAGAAGATGAAGAAGATGCATCAAATATTATGAACAACAACAACTACAACAACAACAATGGATATTTCAATGGTATTTTCTTATTTACATTACGTACATTACAAGAAAACTAACGGTTCTTGGATCTTGATTGATAGATTTGGATCGAAGAAGGACTTCGCGAAAGAAACCTATTCTTGATAACACTTCTCCAATGATTTGGAAGACAGTTTCTGGTAAAAATTTTGATCATTTTTTCTTCAATGTGTGGTTGAGAATCATTTGATTTTTCTTTTTAGGTTACCTACTTTTGAAAGTTTTTAACATTTTCACATTGTCAAAGATCTTGGGTTTTTTTGATCGAAATTGAAATATAAGGTGTTAATACTAAAGAAATGGTTTTTAAGGGTTTTGATTATTTCTGTTAAATTCGTTAGAGAGGAAGACAAGTCCTGGTATTGAAGGCTTGAATCTTTCGAGTTTCGATAGACCAATGGCTCCAACAACAGAGATTCGCGAACTTCGGTGAGAAAAGATTTCAATCAATGTCTCTGTTTTTAATCAATCTTTTGATTTCTAATGCTCTGTTTCTTTGTGATTTTTTCAGTGTGTTTCTTGCTACTTGGAATGTAGGAGGAAGAACACCGAACAACGATCTTAACCTCGAAGATTTCTTACTTGTTGAAGGCACCGCGGATTTATATATTTGCGGGTAATGATAAAAATGAAACCTTTAAAGATTTTGGATTGATGGGTTTGAAGAAAAGTTTCAATCTTTATAACAATTCTTTGTGTTTTGTATCTTTAGGTTTCAAGAGATTGTTCCTTTAAGTGCAGGAAATGTATTAGTAGTTGAAGATAATGAACCTGCAGCTAAATGGTTAGCTTTAATAAGTCAAGCTTTAAACAAACCGAAACACGACTCTGTTTATTCAAACGCGGCTTACTCTGCTTCAAGAACAACTACTACAACTACTTCTTATAGTAGTAGTGGTTGTGGTAATGAAGAATCAAGAACACCAAGTAGTTTAAGTTTCTTTCAAAGACCTAATCTGAAAGTCTTGAGTAGAAACTATCGAGTCGATTCAAGTCTTTTAAAGACTTGTAATTGTCCGATTATCGATACTTCTTCGGTTGGTTGGGAAGCTAGGAGATCGAAGAAGTTTAGTGATCATCCTATTGCTGAGAACAATGTGGAGGCGGAGAATTTTAGGGTTCATGAGAATTTCTTGTTTGATGATGTTCCTTCTACTACAAGGATGCCAGGACAAATGAGTTATCGATTGATCGCGAGTAAACAAATGGTTGGTTTGTTTTTATCGGTTTGGGCGAGAAGAGAGTTGATTCCACATATATCTCATCTTAGACTTGATTCTGTTGGAAGAGGAATCATGGGTCGCTTGGGAAACAAGGTACAACATTTTTAACCCTAGAAACTAAAACTTGTGAAACAAGCAACAAAAGATCTAAACCTTTGTGTGTTCTTTTACAGGGATGTATTGCTATAAGCATGTCATTGCATCAAACAAGCTTTTGCTTTGTGTGTAGCCATTTAGCTTCTGGTGAGAAAGAAGGTGATGAGCTTAGAAGAAACGCGGATGTAACTGAGATTCTAAAACATACTCAATTCCCTAAACTCACTAAGAACCCTAATTGTCGCGCACCCGAAAGAATCGTTGATCATGAGTATGTTTCTATGTCCTTTATACTACTATATAAGCATACGAAAACCGACTAAAGACTCTGTTTTTTTGTATTTGTAGCCGAGTGCTTTGGCTTGGAGATTTGAATTATAGAGTTGCTTTAACATATGAAGAGACAAGAGTATTACTAGAAGACAATGATTGGGATACTCTTCTTGAGAAAGATCAGGTTCTTTAATGATCTTTAAAACCAATTTCATTCGTTTTTCGCGGTTTTTACTAACTTCTTTGATCTCTAATGATATCAGCTTAACATAGAAAGAGGAGCAGGAAGAGTCTTCTCTGGATTTCAAGAAGGTCAAATCCTCTTTGCTCCAACCTATAAGTACACTCAAAACTCAGATGCTTACGCCGGAGAAACCACTAAATCCAAGAAAAAACGGCGAACACCCGCTTGGTACTATACCGTAAACCTTAAATCCTAAACCCGCTAAACCATGTTTCTTGCGGTGTATGTTTTGAAATTGGAATGTTTTTTTTTTCAGGTGTGATCGGATTCTATGGAAAGGAGAAGGAATAGAACAACTATCGTATATACGAGGAGAATCGCGGTTTTCGGATCATAGACCGGTTTGTGCAATCTTTGCAATAGAAGTTGATGTGAAGAGTTTGAACAAAGGTAGATTGAGGAAAGGTTATTCTTGTGCAGCTGCAAGATTGGTTCAAGATTCCATTCCACAAAGACATAGTTTTTATGACTAAGATTGTTTACAATTCTTTTTGATTTTATAAAAAAATTTGATTAACAGAAAAGTACTATTTGTTCTTGATTGTATAGCTATTGAATCAACAAACAAACAAAACAACAAAAGTTTCTCTGTTTATTCTCTTAAACTCTGTTTTTTTTAGTACATTGAAACTAAGAGAATCTATTCCAAAGTTGAGATCTCTTGATCAACCCTTTTGTCTTTCCTTCGTTACTCTTACCGGTTCTTGATCTTGCGCTACGAGAAAACAATCATTTAGCGACGATTCTTGATCAAGAACAATGAATCTTGCCGGTTCTTGATCAAGAGCATTGAATCTTGCCGATTCTTGATCAAGAACAATGAATCTTGCCGGTTCTTGATCTTGCGCTATGAGAACAATTATTTAGCGACGATTCTCGATCAAGAGCAATGAATCTTTGCCAGTTCTTGATCAAGAACAACGAATCTTGCCGATTCTCTTAAGTACAAGCATTTGCTCAAGACTTAAGTACCTAATAGGCGAATTTAAAATTGACTTACTTTCATATTCTCAAACGCTTTTCTCAGTTGACTTTTGAGCTAAATGAAATGCATATATGTTCTCATATGCAACATCAAACGCTTCTTTTACCGCGGAATCGAGCTGAATGCAAAAAAGACAATGTTCATCTACTACACATGTAAGAGCATTCAAATCTTGACAATGTTAATCTAATACCTCAGGAATCGAAAGCTCGGAGACATCTTCAACTACTTTATTGAGTTGAACTTTATCAAATCTTTCAGTGTATCTAAAGTAGAACCAAACAAAAGCTAAGCTAAAATGTAATCAAGAGTTAAATCAAAAACACGAATCAATCAATGAACTTACTCTTTAACAGCAACATCACCTTTGATACGAACATCGTCGATGATTGGATTAACCTAAGAGTACAATATAAACAAGAGAAGTGAGAAAATGCTCAACGAAGAAGAAGCAATTTCAAAGGAATAAGAGAGAAGAAGAAACTTAACAGTGCTGAAAATGGAAGAGAAGTCAATGCAAGGACGTGTCTTCAAGTTTTCAACTTGAGAGAAACTAAGTTCAGATAATCTATAAGACTTCATCGAACACCTTACGAATCCTGTGAAAACACAATCGGTGATCGAAGAATCACATAATCGAATGAATCAAGGTGAGAAAAATCATGAATTTGAGAAACCCATCATCGATTGATCGAAGAATCACATTGAATCACATAATCGAATGAATCAAGGTGAGAAAAATCATGAATTTCAGAAACCCATCATCGATTTATCAGTGAAAGTTCGTACCTTTACGAACAGAAGCGTGAGTGTGAAACGAGAGATGAGTCGAAGAAGGAAGAGAAAGAAGACGAGAGAGATCAAAGGATGACATTTTTGGCCGGCGAAATGGGAAAGAGATGATTTATCGATGAGTGAAGACAGAGCAGCATCTTGCTTAAGATCAAACCAAGATGATCTCTTTGGTGTTTGATACTCAAATTCAGAAGAAGAGGAAAGAGATTTCTCAGGGTAATTACGTCGAACACTTTCTGGGCATTTAATTTTGGGCTAATTTGAGCGGCCCAAAATGTTTGTTGGGCCTAGACATTTTTAAATGGCCCGTATAAAAATACGGTTTATACTCGGTTTAGACGCGGTTAGCACGCAAATCGAGGTCGATTTTATGTCGGTTATCGTGGTGAAACGGGATCCGT
>OVAN01000945.1:0-47415 GCA_900406275.1 Anastatica hierochuntica | reverse complement strand
CAGCCTCAGGCCAATCCCGGATCCTTGTTTTGAGGAGGCTCCGTCAACGTGAAGTGTCCACTTCGAGACCTCGGAGCCTGTATCTACGTATTCAGTGGCTAGCTCAATGACAAAGTCAGCTAGAACTTTGGCTTTAGCCACCGTTCTTGGCCGATATTCGATGTCATATTCGCTGAGCTCAATGGCCCACTTAGCTAGGCGTCCTGACTGGCTAGGGCTGTGCAATATTGAGCGCAAAGGCTGAGATGTCATTACCACTATCGAGTGGGATTGAAAATACGGGCGGAGTTTCCTGGCTGCCGTGGCGACTGCCAGAGCCAACTTTTCCATAGCCGAATANNNCCGAATATCGTGTTTCGGCGTCTATGAGACTCTTGCTGGTATAATAAACAGGTTTCTGCTCATTCCGTTCCTCTCTTACTAGCACTCCGCTCACCGCTGCTGGTGAAACAGCAATATAAAGGTACAAAGGCTCTCCTTCGACGGGCTTGGAGAGGATCGGAGGCTGGGAGAGGTAGGCTTTAAGCTGCCTGAAGGCTTCTTCGCATTCTTCGTCCCATAGGAACTTTTTGTTGTTCCGCAGGAGTTTATAGAACGGAAGACATTTATCGGTGGATCGCGAGATGAATCGATTCAATGCTGCGATCCGTCCTGTCAGCCTTTGCACTTCCCTGGTCGTTCTTGGCGACGACATTTTTAGGAAAGCAGCTATCTGGTTCGGGTTAGCTTCGATTCCTCGCTCTGTGACGAGGTACCCGAGAAATTCTCCGGAAGGTACCCCGAAGGTGCATTTAGCAGGATTAAGTTTCATGTCGTACTTGTTGAGGATATCGAAACATTCTTTAAGATGGTTGACATGGTCGTCGTCGTTGGTGGATTTGACGATATCGAAACATTCTTTAAGTTTCATGTCGTACTTGTTGAGGATATCGAAACATTCTTTAAGATGGTTGACATGGTCGTCCCCGTTGGTGGATTTGACGAGCATGTCGTCGATGTAGACTTCCATCGTTTTTCCAAGCTGTCCAGCAAACATCTTGTTCACGAGTCTTTGGTAAGTGGCTCCGGCATTTTTTAGACCAAACGGCATAACTTTATAACAATAAATACCGCGTTCTGTTATAAAGGCGGTTTTTTCTTGGTCATCCGGGTCCATCATTATTTGGTTGTACCCCGAGAAAGCGTCCATGAAGGATAATAGCTAATGGCCGGCGGTGGCCTCGACTAGTCGGTCGATGTGGGGTAGTGGGAAGCTGTCCTTTGGACATGCTTTGTTTAAGTTCGTGAAATCTACACAGGTCCTCCACTTCCCGTTTTTCTTTTTGCCAACTACTGGGTTTGCTAGCCAATCAGGGTAGTGGACTTCTCTGATAGTGTCAGCTTTCATTAGTTGGCCGACGTCATCGTTGACTGCTTGAGCCTTTTCGAGGCCGAGCTTACGCCTTTTTTGCTTTATGGGTTTAAACGTTGGGTCTACGTTTAGCTTTTGTGTCGTTACTTGTGGGTCAATTCCCTTCATGTCGCTGGTGGTCCAGGCGAAGGTTCGGACGTTTTCTGCTAGGAAACGTATGAGTTTGTCTTTGACATGGGCAGGTAGCTCCGACTCAATGCGGACGCATTTTTCGGGGCAAGCGGGATCGATGCAAACTTGTTCGGTGAGGTTCCGTGGGGGACCTCGGATGTTTTGTTGCATCTCCTGCTGCTCCCGGATCTGTAATTGTTATTGAGGGGAGTCCTTTATGATTTGGAACCCTCCCACGTAGCAGATCCTTGATATTTTCTGGCTACCTTGTACGGTGGCTACCCCTGTTGGGTTTGGGAATTTCACGCATTGGTGGTATGTCGAGGCTACGACTCGCATCTTATGAATCCACGGTCTCCCGAGTATCGCATGAAATGGGGCCGGTTTGTCGATTACCACAAAGTTAACCATTTTCATAACTGCTCCAGCTATCACTGGGAGTTTGATAGTTCCTAGGGAGGTGGTGGTTTCCCCAGAGAAGCCTACGAGGTTAGCCTTCTGGCCAGAGATTTCGTAATCGTCGATCTCCACGCCTTTCAGAGCGTTATAAAATATGAGGTCTACAGAGCTTCCGGTGTCAACCATTAGTTTGGGTACTTCGTACCCAGCCACGTTAAGAGATATGACTAAAGCGTCGTCGTGTGGCTGGTCGAGTTCTAAAGTTTCGCTTTCCCAGAAGGATATTTTGGTATTCGAAACCTGTCCGGATGGTTTTGGCCGGGAGCTAGACTCAGCCTTCCGTAGGTGGCCTTTGATCGAGTTCACGGACTCTCGACAGATGTCCGACCCCCTAGGATGTAGTCAACTCTGGAGTTAGAGAGATGCTGGTGTGTTGCTTTCTCGAATAAAGCAGCCACCGTGCCTTCTGGGAGAGGTTTCGGAGCCTCCTTTCGGAGACTCCTTCCTTCCAGAAACTTTCCGAGGATCATGCCGATCCTTTTCTTCGTAGCCGGAGGCGGCGAATCAGTTTCCTTTTCGGGAGACCTACTCCGTTTCAGGGAGGTTTCGCGCGACGTTCTCTTTTGGAAAGACGGTGGCTTCCTAAGGTCCACATCTTTTATTTTGCCGGCAGCAAACTTGGCTGCCAGCTGTCTCTGGAGGTCCCAGCATTCTTCCGTCGAGTGCCCTTTCCTCTCGTGGTAGGTACAAAATTTGTTTTTGTCGAATGACTTAGTCCAGGGGTCTCTGCCCATTGTTGCGACGAGTTTGTCCTCTTGGGGTTTGTCAATTGCATAGGAGTGTTCCCCCTGAGTATGATTGTTATGGAAGTTACGTTTCTTAGGTTGTCCTCTCGCTTCATGAGGGTCAGTTTTTGAATCGGTTTGCGGCTTCTTATGGATTTTATCCACGCAGTAGTCTCTTCTTCGAGAGTAATAAACCAGGACGCTCTGTTGAGAGCATCGTCTATCGTGGGCGGTGGATTGATAGTAAGCTCCGACCAGAACTCTGAACGATACCAAAGCCCTCTTCGGAGTGCTTCAATAGCGACCTGGTCATTAGGATTCGAAAGCTTAGTTCTGACCGCCTTAAACTTTTCTATGTAGACGCGGAGCGTTTCTCCAACTCCTTGTCGGATCTTCCAAAGGTTTGATGATCGAAACTATCAATCGAATTTGGATCGAGACCTGAGAACCATTCGAGGGTCGTGCCTGTTAGGTTTTCGGCGAATGTTCAGCAATAGCCAGACTCCACTCTTCGCGTGTGAAGTGAGCCTTAACGATGGCTAACCTGAAAGCTCTCAGGTGAGCCTTAGGGTCTGAGGTTCCGCCGAACTCGGGGATTCGGATTTTCCTTGTATCTCTTATGTAAGAGTTAGCTATCCTGTTCGTAAACGGGGTCCCTCGAGTTTCCTCTATTATGCTCTCGATTCCGGGCGCTGAGCTTGTAGCCTTATGGACCTGTGCATTTAGTTTTTAGAGGCCCGCATGCGTTTTTTCCATGTACCTTCGGATAGCGTCAGGGCTATCTAGACGAAGCATGTCTGAAACGTCAACAGAGGCCCGCTCAGGGAGTTGTCGCTAGACCCACTCAGGATTCGGGCCCCAGGTCCCTGGGGATCCGGGTCTCTCTCGACCCCTGGGACTATTTTGCCTGGTGCGATCGACCAAGGAACCTGGGTGGATTACGCCTTCAGGTCTTGCCCTCTGTTGAGCCTCCGAGATAGCGGGTCGGCTATATTCGAAGGCTGCATAGGATAAGGTCCTCCCGCTAGCTGGGATCAGCTCGCGATCAGTTAGCCCAGGTATCGGTGGCGGAAGAGGCAAATCGCGTCTCTGTTCTGGTACCTGTCGCGGGATCTGACTAGGTCCCGAGCTTGTGCTAGCTAAGCTTCTTCCCATTGCAATTGCCTCGGTGGCTAATGGATCAGGTGCCCGAATAATTTATGTGAGAGGCGTCGAAAGCGGGGGCTCCTCCATTTCAGGTACCATGCGACCGGGGGAGAACTTAAGACGGCCTCGGGGGAAAGACGGATCATCGGCGAGATCACGGAAGGTCACCCCTAAACCTCTTCTGTTCGCGGGACGAGTGTACCAGCAATCTCATCCCCTACTCGATTTGTTGTTGTCGGGACGCGAGCTGATGAACCAACCGTTCGTTTTCCTGGGTTCGACTCAGCAGTTGCAGCATCATCTGTTTGATTTCGGAATGCTGATCCGAAACCTGACTTGCGGCCGAAGCCGGAAGCTGTGATCCGACGAGATTAGGATCATATTCTCCGAGCGTTTGGGATCTCGGAGCAGGGTCGTCAGGTGGCCTTTGGGGATCCAATCGAGAAACAAAAAGTTCCGATCGACCTCCTGTAGTGGCGGAAGGCTCGTTCGTAGGAATGGAACGGCGAGGTTCTGGGAATCCAGAGCCTCCATGGGTCGGCGAGCTATTGCTCGGGGCTAATGGTGAGGATTCGGGTTGACTCAAACCACTCTTAGCTGGATCCATCTTCTTAGCTATCGGAGTCAGGGCTTCGATTATAGTGTCCCCATAGACGGCGCCAAATTGTGAGGGTTAGATCTCACAATCACTTTAAGAAGATCTTGAAGAGGTTTAGAAATGGGACAAAGTGGGATCGAAACCCGTTAGAGCTAAGATTATAGATTAGAATAGTGATGAACTGATTCTTATTGACGTTTCGTATCAAAAGTGTTTACAAAAAGATGAATAAATGAACGATTAATCGAAGGCTACAATATTTTTCTCTCTCTCACGTTTTTGTCTCTGAATCCAACCCCCTTTCCTGTTTTCCAAGACTTCCTCTTATAGCTCCATCTTCCTATGTCTTCAGAACCTTCTTGAGATATCTTCTCCCTAGATCTCGCTACCTTCCGCTGCTCCTTTGCATGAACAAGATCTGCGATTTGAGTGTCGTAGTGGGCCGGTTCAGCGATTGGGCCTTTGCTTCGATTCAGGTCCAACTTTCTTTAACGCTAATAGGCTTGCGGATTTCGACCCTCACAAAAAACATTTACCCTTTGTGTCTAATAATAATCTCAGTCAAAATCCTTTTGATTTACTACACATAGATACTTGGGGTCCATTTTATGTTCTTAGTCATGATGGCTTTAGATACTTTTTCATCATAGTGAATGATTTTTCTAGAGCTACTTGGGTGTATCTTCTTAAGAATAAGTCGGATGTTCTTACAGCTTTTCCTACCTTCATTACAATGATAGAAACACAGTTTATGATTAAACTAAAAGGGGTTAGATCTGATAATGCTCCAGAATTAACTTCCACTTCCTTTTATCAATCCAAAGGCATAATTCCTTATCACTCTTGTCCAGAAACTCCTCAGCAAAACTCTGTGGTTGAAAAAAAACATAAGCACATTCTCAATGTTGTTAGATCGCTTTTCTTTCAATCACACATGCCTCTTCCTTTTTGGTGTGATTGCATTCTAACCGCAATTCACTTGATCAATAGAACACCTGCTCATCTCCTTCAAAATAAATGTCCCTATGAAATGCTAACAAAAAGTCACCAGACTATAATCAATTAAAAGTCTTTGGTTGTCTTTGTTATGCATCTACTTCCATCAAAAACAAACACAAGTTTAGTTCTAGAGCCAAAGCTTGTAGTTTTCTTGGCTATCCAGTTGGCTATAAAGGCTACAAGCTGTTAGATCTTGAGACTAATCAAATCTTTGTCTCAAGACAAGTGGTTTTCCACGGAGAGCTCTTTCCCTTTGCACATTCAGATCTTTCTGAAGAACAAAGAACCTTGTTCCCTGATATGAATTTGCCTTCTACTGTGCATATAAAATCTTCTGATGTTGATGCTTCTCCATTTTCATCTTCTGTAGAGACTATACCTTCTGTTAGTCCTACTACAGATGTTCAGAAATCTTCTATTTCTACATCAAACAAGAGAGTAAAACAACATGTTTACCATCACGATTACTATTATCATTCAATAGGATCCACAACCATTCATGAAATAGCCAGTTTCCTTTCTTTAGATAAAGTTTCTCCTCTTTATCTTTGTTTTTTTGATTTCCATAGACAAAGAAAAGGAACCTTCGACCTATATTTCGGTAAAGACACTGAAAGTATGGTGTACTACTATGGATAGTGAAATTGATGCCTTAGAAGGGACTCATATTTGGTTAGTATGTACTCTTCCCGAAGGAAAAACTGCTATTGGCTATAAATGGGTCTTTAAGGTTAACCATAACGCAGATGGATCTGTTGAGAAATATAAGGCCAAACTTGTTGCCAAGGGTTACACTCAGATTGAGGGATTAGATTACACTGACACATTCTCTCATGTGGTCAAACTTACCTCTGTTAAACTCATCTTAGCTTTTTCTGCTATTTTTGGCTGGTCCTTAACACAACTAGATGTCTCTAATGCTTTCCTTAATTGGGATTTCGATGAGGAAATATATACAAAGCTTCCTCCAGGGTATGCATCCAAACAGGGGGACTTACAACCAATTGTTGTTTGTAAACTTCAAAAATCATTATATGGCCTTAAACAAGCATCCAGACAATGGTTTATGAAATTTGCTTCTACCCTTCTGGGTCTAGGCTTCACTAAGTCCCATTGTGATCATACATGTTTCACTAAAATCTGTTGTGATTTTTTTTCTGTGTGTATTTGTCTACGTTGATGACATTACCATTGCCAACAACAATGACTGTTGTTCTCATTCTGAAAGAAAAGTTGCATTCTCACTTCAAGTTCAGAGATCTTGGTCCTCTCAAGTACTTCTTGAGCTTAGAGATTGCTCATTTTGCTGCTGGTATTTACATATGTCAGCGTAAATATGCTCTTGGCCTTCTTGATGAGACAGGATTACTTGGTTGCAAACCTGTTTCTATTCCCTTTGATCCACATCTTAAGCTATCCAAGGATAGTGGTGGTGATTTTGTTGATGCAGAGTCCTATAAGAGACTTATTGGCAAGCTCATGTACCTGCAGATCACTCACCCTCACATTTCATTTGCAGTAAATAAGGTCAGTCATTTAAGTGGTGCTCCCAAAGTAGAACATCAACAAGCCATGCATAAAGTTCTTCATTATATCAAAGGCATTGTAGGCCAAGGATTGTTTTATTCTTCGAAATCTGAATTGCATTTACAAGCTTTTGTTGATGCAGATTGAGGCTCTTGCCTTGATACTCGGAGATCAACATTTGGTTATCGTATGTTTCTTGGTTCTTCTCTCATTTCTTGGAAGTCCAAGAAACAAAAAATTGTCTCCAAGTCAATTGCAGAAGCAGAAATAGGAGTCTTGCAGTGGTTGTAGATGAAGTCGTTTGGCTAAATAATTTTCTTAAATAATTGCATATTCCAATGTCTAAGCCGACTTTGATGTTCTGTAATAATATAGCTGCGATTCACATCGCCAACAATCTCGTCTTTCACGAGAGAAAAAAAGCAAATACAGATGGATTGTCATCGTGTTCGAGAAAGGTTTGATGAAGGTTTGTTCAAATTGCTTTATGTTAAATCAAAATTGCAGGTTACGGACAACTAAGCCTTTATATCCAACACCATTTTGTAGTCTTGTTGGCAAGATGATTTTTATAAATATATATGACTCATCTTGAGGGGGACTATTAGTATGATTAGTATTTTGTTTTGATTTGGAATTAGAGTTTGTACATTGGTATGATATAAACCAATAGATTGTAGATAGGTTTTGGTTTGGCTTTGGTTTAGGCCACTTCACAATTGTATATAAACCCACCATTGTACACATTTTACAATTAATGAGAATAAGAGTTTATTTAGTAAAAATATATAAATATTTTGTTTCAAAATTTTCAAATCAATCACCGCAGAACTTTTAAGCGTGGTGGAAAATTTTTAGGTAAGTTTGCATGGTCAACAATGAAAAAAAATATGATAAAACAACTCGAGAGGTGGAATTTGACTCAGAGACATAAATGATTTTAATACTATTTAATTTGCAAAATAATCGTGGAGACTAATGGAGTATCCATACTCTCTTAAACATCTTTTTTATCACCTAAAAGTTTTATTAACACCTCAAACCATAGTATAAAGAGATCTCGAAGCTATCTTGGCTAACTTATCAGCTTAATCATTTTGAGATCGAAAAATAAACGAGAAACAAATACTTGAAAAAGAAAGCGCAATAAATCTAATATCACCAAAACCCGAATGAAGATCATTGTGTGACTCTCTCCTTTGCAGGATGTTGATTAGGACTTGACAATCAAAGTAAACATGAATTTGTAAATCCTTTCTCCTTGGCCTTTGGAAGGGCTATAAGCACCGCATAAGCCTCAACCAACAGTACATATGTAACATCAACTTTAACATCAGAAACTTCATTTATAAGCAAATTCATATCAGAACAGAAAATAGCACCCATACCACAGTTGAGCGAATCGACACACCATGCCGCATCAACAAAACAATATAAGTCAAACTGGAGAGGTGTAATTTACAGTGGAGTGATCTTTCGTTAGAATAATTTAATTTCACGGGCTAGCATCCATTGTCGAGCTTAGATCAACGATTTCGCGATTATCTCCGCCTTAAAAGTAGTAGCTTAGAGAACATCACATTGTTTTGTGATTTCCATATGTACTTGTAAATCCAAGATAACAAGCTAACATCATGTAAAACTTGTAAATGAGAGATTGGTTAATTGATGAGCTGTTGTAAGAAAGATGGCCAGTAGCAGAGAGCAATGGGAACACACTCCCCCACTCGCTGAGCATAGTAGAAATGAAAAGGGACATGGACAATACCACGACATTGGAGTTGATTCGCGATAGCAAGAGCGCCTACCATTGTGAGCTATAAAAAGGTGCGGATCTTTGAGACAGTTGGTAGCTTCATTATAAACTTTTTCCACTCAGAATCGAGCTCAGCCCCTCTCGTTAGTCCTAAAATGGTATGTCCATATCCAGATTTTGAAGTGTATCGACCGTTCTATTGAAAACCCAAACAAGCTTATTTGTGGACCGAGTCGTGCTCAAAGGAGTAGGCGTAGATAATTAGCGAACTCTGGAATATGATTTGACACCATGGGAGAATTCTATGATCTCGAATAGATAATCAATTAGCTCTGATACTCGCACAGTTGAGCCACGTAAAGTCATCAGACCAATAGGTCTAAGTAGAGAGTCAGTTGATAACTAAGGATCGTCTCATACTCGAACCATCTACTTGTCTCTAATTAGCCACCCTAAACCGCTTTGTAAGAGATCACGTCCAATTAGAACACCACGCCAACCATGAGAAGCTGATGAAGATACCTTAGTCTCTAAGAAAGCTGAAGAATGGCAATATTTTCCCAAGACGATTAGCGAGACTAAAGCCTTTAAGAATTGTATTAGTTGCTAGCTTAATTTAGCGAGTAGAGCATTGTTGTGAGCTTCAATCAACTGGAAAAAAAGTTCGACATTTTCTTTACTCGCTGCCAATCTTTTCCATGAGACCCAACAAATGTTTTTTTATCGGCTTTAGCATCCAACTGATTTAATACGATTGCACAACGAAATTGTAAGTCTAAAACAAGTCATCACATAAGTTGAAATTGTCGCTAGAACCGCCTTGAGCATGATCTCTTTTCCCGCCTGCAAGAAGAAACGAGAAAACCAACTCAAAGCCTTTTGGCGGATTCGATCGACAATGCTGGTAAAAATATTGTGTTTCCTTCGATCCAAGTTCTCCGGGAGGCCTAAATACTCACTTGTTCCCTCATCTTGATGGATTTTCAAGATTCTCTTAGCTATTAATCTTTTTTGTTAAAGTCTTTAAACAAAGATATTGTTGCAAATCGGCTTATCCTACTTTGGAAGAAAAGGATCCTTGGATACTAGCCAAAAGGCCGAAGTTAACTACATGGGTCACGATTGATCTAATAAATCAACATAAAATACTGTTTATCGAAACGATATAGATAATATGAACAGTGTAATCATTTGTAGTATCATAAAAGTGGTACTTATAAAATAATAAAATAAAATGACATTTTATTAAGTCTAAAAATTACAATGTCACTAGTCGTTTTTTAGAACTACTTTGATAACTACAATTTTATAAAAATAACAATGTTATTTATTGACAAAAACCAGAAAGAAGAAAACCCATTAACAAAAATTAAAAAAATCAGAAAGAAGATCTTATTTCTCTAAAAGCAATGATATTTTGCCATATAATTTCTCTAAATAAAAACAAATGATCTGTTAAAGGATGTGTTGCCGTCTCGCGTCTGCGAAGGGTCCTATCACGGCGGCCCATGAAGATAACGACGGTGAATTTGTTTTCACTATTTATATCCATTTGATTTCCATAATGTTTATTGCACGTTGTGAACTATTGGATACTATTCTATCTACTCCACATTTTTTGTGGAAGAATGAATCTCTACCACGTGCACTACAATTATCTTTTTGGTTGTTTATTGTATTAACGTGATACACCAATAAAAGCAAAATATGTAATCTGTACAGTTAGTAATCTGCATAATTAGAATTCGTATAAGTAGATTTTAGATAAAAAATGCACCTTTAAATAACAATGGTAATTATGATTCATTTAAGTACATTGCAATTTAAATATATGTTTAGTTATTCATCGATTGTATTTTATATCGCAAGTAAAAATATCGTAAGTTAATTCATATTACCGAGATTATAAGAAACCAAAAGTGAGTGATCTTAAATAGATTATATATTTCATATTAGGTAAAAATAAATTGAAAAAAATATCAATCATTTTAAAAAATATATATTTTGAGCCTTATTTCTTCTTACAATTTTAATAACTTTTTTTATGATGAGTTGAATGTAAAAAGTTAAAATGTGTAACATTTAAAACTTAAAACCAAATTTGTATATTATCTAAAATAGCGATTATGAAAAAATATGTATTAGATTAATACTTTTATAATATTATATATAATAAAACGTATGAGCATTTTATAATTTTTTAAACAATTTTAGAGTTTTTTCTCATTTAATATTTTTGTTATATATTACATTTTAAAATAAGCTAATACGTTTTTATTTTTATTTTATTTTATCTTCTTTAAAATTAAATAACTAATACTAAGAAATTTATATTAATTTCTGTTTCTACATTGGCACATGTCACGATCTAAATAAGAATTGACATGTGTTGAAAAATGGTGAATTACAACTTTGTCTATGTGTCGCACTCATGTCAAACGCTTTAGTTTATATAATAAGATGTAGCTATGTATCCAAAGTTTTGAGCTATTTTGGCCATTTAAATTTTTTTATTAAGATTTGGGATCAAACCGAACCTCACAGAATATGTAAAGTATATTGATTTGCTACATTCAAAAACTACCTAATGATCAGGAAATACAAAGATATACAAATACTTGTTTATAGTTTATCAATAAAGCACGCTTTTGTTAAATATTTTATGGTATTAGAGACTACCTTTTGACTTTGACCAATCAGTCGCCGTAATTCTAACCTAACGTCGTCGCCGCTCTCTTCTTCGTTCTTTTCTTCTCAAAATATTGTCACCATGGGCGATGATCATACTAAAAATCATCTGCTATAACCCCAACCTCAAAAACATCTATACCACAAGCACTATGACATTGGCATCTTCTATCTACCAACTAAACCCCTCAAACAATCCAGGAGCACTAATAACATATGTATTCTCAAAGAAGACAATTACACATAATGGTCTATCGAGCTCAAGAACTCTCTCAAGCAAAGCAAAAGCTTCGTTCTCAAGCTATCTTCCTGTTTGCAGTTAATTCGATGATTGTTGGTTGGATACGTACATCAATCGATCTAACCATTTGATCGAGTGTTTCGTTTGTTCCTGAGGCGACTATAATATGAGAAAATATTAATCGAGGTTTTCAATTGGTAATAGTGTTCATCGTGCAAGCAAGATGGTTAGCCAATTATCAAATGCTATGGACATTTGATCAAACTTCGGGAAGAGCATCAAAACTATCTGACCAACAAGAAATGTCGATGTGAAGCTGATGTAGATTCGCTAAGGAGTGTGACGACGACAAAGTTCATCAATCTCTCTTTTGATTAGATGAATGTTTTTGTTCCATTCGCTCAACAATAATTGTCGAAGATCCTCTTTTGGATCTCTATCAAGCATATTCACACGTAATACGTGAAGAATAGAACCACAATTCCTCAAGGTCAAAGGAGTTCGTCAAGACAAAGGTTGTTGGATTTTATGTACAAACTTCATTTCCTAGTGTTTGTTTCACGTGTTCGGGACCGCTATGCTGTTTCTTGTACTCATTGCTAACGTCAAGGTCACAAAGCATTTAGTTGCTTTATGCTCCATGGTTTTCCAAATATGTGACTAGAGCAGAATCGACAAGATGGTGATTGTAACTATACTGGTCATGGTCGCAAGAGCAATTATCGTGATCGTTTCTAACTCCATCACACAATGATAACATACATGTTCATGGACGTGCGAATGCAACTCGTATCTCCACCAACACTTCTTCGATCACTGACGACCAGATAACTCAACTTATATGTATGCTTCAATCACAACACTCAAACACTACTTCAGAAAAGTTTTCGGGTAAAAGTAATATCGCTAATGTAATTATTGACACATGAGCCTCCCACCATGTGACTAGTGATGTCTCTTTGCTCACCGAGGTCGTGGATATCATACCATTAGTTGTTACATTTTTTGATGAACAACTTCTCGTGCTATGAAATGCAGCACACTTTTTATGAATGATTACTTTTCACTACCTAACATTCTCTCTGTTCCAGACTTTACTTGCACACTCATCTCTATTTCAAAGTTATTGAAGCAAACTCGGTGTATAGCGATTTTCACTGACGCTTTGTGTTTCTTTTTGTATCATTTTGTAGGGACTTTGATTGGTGTCGGTGAAGAATATGAGCGAGTGTTCTACTTTACGGAGGTTCTTGCTGCTCGTGTCAACAAAGTTGCAAAAGAATATTCCTAAAAAATTATGTTATGACATAGTAGATTAGGACATCTTTCTGCCGACATTTTAGAATCATTTTCAGAATGTTATCATACCTCTAGTGCTTTTGATATGGTCAAGAATTGTGATACTTATTTTCGCGCCAAAAAGACGCGTAATTCTTCTTCAAAAGTTTCAAAGAAACTTCTTCTTGTTTTGAATTGGTTCATTGCGATGTATAGGGCTCGTACTACATTAGTCTTCATTAGGCTTTGTTTACTTTATCACTGTAGTTGAGAACTATTCTCAATCTATATGGACATTTTTGATGGCTCGGAAATTCGAATTGTCCACTTTGAGTCGAACTTTATGTGCCATGGTTGAACATCAATTTGGAAAATTGTTAAAGACGATACATAAGGACAACGATATGGAATTTATTTGTCTCACCCGATACTTTAAAGAACATGAAATTCTACAACAGACAACGTGTGTCAATATGCCTCAATAAAGTGGTCGTGTTGAGCGTAAACATCACCATATCTTCAATATTATGCACTCATGTCGGTTTCATGCCAGGTTACCTACTAAATTGTGAGGAGAAAGCATTTTTACGGCAACTCATTTCATCAACCACATTCTTACTCCAATTCTCGATAGAAAACAGCCATATGAGGTTTTGTTTGGGACACCCCTCGACTAAACTATGTTTCGTGCATTCGGCTATCTATGTTACTCACATTTTAAAGATAAAGACAACGACAAGTTCAACCAATGAAGTCATAAGTGTACTTTTTTCAGCTATCCCCATAAGGGTTGACGTCTTCATGATTTCGACAAGAATGAGTTCTTTGTCAGTTGTGATGTCATTTTTCAAGAGAATTTCTTTCCCTTTGTAGAATTGATGTCAACATCTCATTCGTTGCGCATCTTTCGTTCACTGTGAATGATGAAGCTTGAATAATGCTTGGAGTTGTTACATATACATCATCTTCGCAATTCTCTATACCACTTTCAACTATAATGTCACTAACAAGTTTATCACCATAAAAGACTTCGACTCTTGTTCCCTCCTGTGACTCAAGTGGTGTACTAACGTCTTCGACATCCATATATGTGTTGTTAACTACTAATACTCCGTCATTGCTAGTCCATGAAAATGTGATACATATTTCTTCGTCGGCATCATCATGTTCTTTGACGCTAGCGATCACAAGTCATACCGCACCTAAGTCTTCTTTGCATGCATTTCAGGGACAGCCAGAGTTATTAGGCAGAGGTCACCGTGATTGAAAACCATATATTTTACTAAAGAACTTTGTCACCAATCATGCACACACTACACCTAATACTACTATGCTTTCTCATGGTTTCACCGATTCAAGTGCCTCTATTCAGGTTTCTAGTAAGACACGATATCCTCTTTATAACTATATGACTAGCGCTAGTTTTACAAACAAGCTCCGAGTATTTATCATGACTGTTATGAAAGGAAAAAGTTTCAAAGTTATAAAGAGGATGCTCAAATTAAATAACGCTGCGATGCAATGGGCAATGTAATCACTGCCCTTGAAGAAAATTGTACTTGGGATATTATTGAATTACCACCTGGGAAAGAGGCCATTTGAATCAAATGTGTGTATAAGTCATATATAAATAGGACGATACACTTGAACGTCATAAAGCCCGTCTTATGGCTCTTGGAAATCGAAAAGAAGAACACATGGATTTTACAAAAATTTATGTCCTGATTGCTAACATGACTACGATGTGTTATCTTTTTGGTGTTGTTGCGGAAAAATAATGGGAAGTTCATTAGATGGTCGTTCACAATGCCTTCCTGCATAATGATTTAGAAGAAGTCTTTATGAAACTACCTCTCAATTTTATTGCTCTAATTCTTCAAAGTTTTGTCGCTAATGAATATCTCTTTATTGTATGCGTCAAGCAGCACATTGGTAGTTTGCCAAAAATGCAATATCTCTGAATCAGTTCAATTTTATTGAGAACTACAAATATTATTTTTCTTCTCCTTCCTCCACGACAGCATTGTGCTACATATCCTTTTGTATGTTGACGATTTTGTTGTGGTTGATAATGATTTTGCTAGCTTCAAAAACTACATGCACATGTGTTTTCAAATGAAAGATTTAGAAAAATTAATGTACTTTTTTGGGTATCAAGGTATCACGTGGTCATGATGATGGTTGTCCCTCTCAACGAAATATGTTCTCGACATCATTACAAAAAGTAGGACTTTTGGGATCAAAACCGGTTGAGCTATCCATCGGTAGGCTTTAGCACAAGGATTCGTGCCTAAGAAGCCTCATCAATATCTTCGTCCCGTGGTCGCTTATCTACCTAACTATTGCTCGCCCGATTTAAGTTATATTGCTTTTACATTCTCTCTCAGTTTATGCAGCCTCCACTGTTACCGCATTGGGAAGCACCGGTCCGAATTATACACTACCTTTGCTTACTATGATGTTGATTGGATAGGATGATTTCCATCTCGTTAGTCTCCCTCAGAATATGCTTTTTTCTTGGGACCATCTCCTATCTCCTGGACAGTGAAGAAGCAAAACACACTTTTCAACTCTTCTATTCAATCTGAATATCGAGTAATGACATATACACTTCGGGAGATTAAATGGCTAAAGAAGATTCTTTAATCTCTGGGCGTTCATCGTTCGCAGCCTATGAAGCTATATTGTGATAACCAGGCAGCGTTACATATTATAGCAAATCCGGTTTTCCATGAACGTACCAAACATATTGAGTCTAATTGTCACCAAGTTTGTGATGTTGTTCAAAATCCTTATATTACTACAAAGCATGTTTCGATAATAGAACAAGTGGCTAATATACTAACAAAGGCTAAAGACTACTATCCAAGTTTTGCATTGGCAATTTCGCACTATAACTTGATGGATTTTGAGATTTGGGATCAAACTGAATCTCGAGAATATGTAAAGTATATTGATTTTCTAATTTTAGGGAGAAAAAAAAACTAGTTAAAGATTAGGACATATAAAGATGTATAAATACTTGTCTACAAGTTATCAATAAAGCAAACCTTTGTGAAATATTTCATTTTGCCAAGAAAAAATGCAAAACATTTATGGTAATAATTTTTAGTAATATATGTGAGGTTGTTGTATTAAAGAAAGAAGCGTCTTCACTTAACTTTTAAAATTCCAAAAAAAAGTGAATAATATGCAAATAAATATGCAAAAAGGGCACAATGAAAATTGGTAAAGAATAAATCAAAAATCTTGCGATCATAATAACATCTTTTCCATTTCCTAGTTCTTCATGAACCAAAATCTTATCGTTTTCCATAAATTTGGCCAAATATGTTCTCTGTTTTAATATATTGAGATGTTTTTTTTAGATAAAATAATAATATATTGAGATGTTTGCTTTTGGTTTATTACTTTTTTTTTCCTTTAACCAACAATTTTATTTTATTTTTATCCAAAATCTTCAACTCATCATCACCTTCAAAAATTAGGTATCATTACCCCTTAAAACATCGTAAGAAAACTTACAATTCATTTCTTTACTTTCTATAAGTCTAAAAAGTTTAGTCTAACGTTGCACATATATTAACACCTTGATGTTTGTATGTGTGTATATATATATATATATATATTGCTTTTGTCAAAATCAATCATAATGTTATGTCAAAACTCACCGAAAATTACACCAATTACTCATCATATAATAGTAAAACCTCCTTGTCATTGTAAACTGTATGACTATATTTTAGTAATTTGTGTAAATATCATTAGGTAGGGTCAAATATGTTAAGGATTAAGTGTGTTAGGGTTATTAATTAAATAACCTATTTTATAGTGGTTGTTTTGTGATACAGAAAATGTTATCGGCTTAAGTGTTATGAAATATTAATGTGTGAATACCTTTGACAATTTCTAGTTTGATGAGGGCCCGAACTAGAAATTGATTCTCTATAAATAGAGAGTTATGATCCCCAAAGCAACCCTAGCCGAAAATATAAAAACTCTTTGCATCCCAACACCAGAGAACTAAAGTCATTCAGTGTTTGCTTTGGAAGATTCATTCCCTAATTCATTCAGATTCCTAAGCATTGATTCATCAGGTACGTTTTCGCTCTCGATCTATTAATCAGGAACTGATGTGGTTTATGAGATTTATGAATTAAATAAATCTAACAATTGGTATCATAGCCACCATATTCAGTTTTTGGTTGATAATCAGGTTTATTTTAAAGTTATAAATTCTGATTTATTTTAGTTTTGTTGAATAAATTCGGATTTATTTTATGAGAAAATTTTCAATTGTTGAATCTGAATTTTTCCTTGAAGTTTATGTATAAAATCTTGTGTTCTGGGATCTAGCAATTTTTGTTTTGGGTTAGATCTATCAATACACATGTTTGAATCTAGTTTTTTGGTTGATTATTCTAGATAAAAACATGTTTAGAATTTGAATCTTAGATATGAAAATTCTGTTAAATCCGATCTAAAGTAAATTTTACTCATATGGTTTTATTTTTTAAAACTAAAGAAACTTTTTCGAAAAATTTGGAGTAAAATTTTCGGATTTTGATCTACCCCGGCGGTTGTGTTTCATTAGCTTTTAGGGTTTTAGGTAAAAAAACTCGTAGGTTGAAGAAGAACTGATGAAAATGCACATGTCATTTATGGTTATTGAACTTTTCTTTTTTTTTTTCGGCCCAATACGAAAGAAATAAAGCAATTTAAAAAAGGGTTTGGAAAGTGAAGCCCAATTGAAAATGGAAGAAAAACACTGGTCAATGCGCTGCTGTTTCGTCTTTGACTAGTTTCTAACTTGGATATAGTTCGAATGCAACACCCTTCTCCTCCCTCCTTCAACTACTCTGCCACGTTAATATTCTAGCACATAAATCCCCAAATCTTTAGTTATATGTTAAAGCAAGAATAAAATTAAGTTTTAAATCAATAAATAAATTTGATTGTACAAAGTTTAATATTAATAGTGGATTAATGGAATCAAGATGTCACCAAAGTGACCTCTCTTGAGGATATTTGTTCATGAAAAATATTAAATGATATATATATATATATATATATATATATATGTAAATTTATGCAGATACAATTCGGCTTAAAGGAAGATTTGTATTTGGCCAAATTTATATGTATACGTGTGTGTATTTTCATGCGAATATTAAATCGGCCCAAAGGAAGGTTTAATATTTGGTCAAAGTACACATACATCTGTGATGGTAAACACGTGACAATTATATGGATTTAAACATGTGAATGATAAATCGGTCCAAAGGAAGATTTATTATTTATAATGAATTATTGTCAGTGTTTGATCGTTACAACAAGAGTACTACTAGTAGTTAATATTATTGTCCAAAGACTTGATATTAATGTTACTCTTGGTATCTTTGATGAGATATGTACAATTGTTTAATATTTATTATTGATTTTCTTCAGGTAGTGAGTCATTAATTACGTTTTGTTTTCTCTTTTCAGCAAATGGTGCTGCTCTATCTGCCAACTTAGGATCAATTCCAAAGCTTACGAGTTCTAACTTTACTTAGTGGAAAAGTAAAGTTAAAATTTTCTTTGGGTGTATGGATCTTGATCTTGCGCTAAGGATGAAACAACCTGCTTCTCCTATGGATACCTAAACTGTTGAGTATAAGGTTGTCTACGAGAAGTGGGAGCATTCCAATCGCATTGGTTTAATGATCATTAAGGATATCCTTCCAAAAACCTTCATAGGTTGTGAAGAGATCAATGATCTCAAACAGTTCCTTGCCGAGATGGATTTTCGCTTCGCAAGAAGCGATAAGGGAGAAATAATCATGCTTTTGCATCGTTTTAGTACGATGAGGTATCCCGACAAAGGAAACATAAGAGAGCACATTTTGGAAATGTCTAACAGTCTTTCAAAGCTCAAGACACTTAAGACTAAGCTTCCGGATGAAGTGTTCATCTTCTTTGTCTTGAACTCTCTTCCTCCTCAGTTCAATGAATTGAAATCCAGTTATAACATACAGAAGAAGCAGTGGTCTCTTAATGAGCTCATTGCATATTGTGTGCAAGGGGGAGATAGAATGAAGCAGTAACAGACTGAAAGTGCTCAAATGGTTTACACCTCTAAGCGTCAGGCAAAAGAAGGAAACTCGAGCCTGTTAAGAATGATGATGCTACGGGTTCCACCCAAAAGCTACAAGCTAAGGATCAAGATACCAGTTTCTTTCGCAGGAAGGGTGGACCCATGAAGAAGGACTGCCAAAAGTACCATGCTTGGCGTGCTAAGAAAGGTATGTTCCTTGCTTTGGTCTGTTAAGAAATGAACTTAGTTGAACTGTCTACAAACACTTGGTGGTTAGACTCTGCTGCTACTACTAACATGAATGTTTTATTTTATGGCTGCCTGAGCTATCGAAACCCAACTGATGCTGAAAGACGTATTCATGTGGCTAATGAGATTTTGGTGCAAGTGGAGGCAGTTGCGCATTTTTTAGATTGTTTTTTAGTTATGGTTATTTCTAGATTTAAAAGACACTTTGGTTGTACCATCTTTGAGGCAGAATTTGGTTTCCAGTCCTTATTTAGACAGATTTGGTTATTATTGTCTAACTAGGAATGAAAAAGCTATTTTTCTTTAAATTCAGTCCTTATTATAACCGTTAATTTTGGATGATCGCAATCTTTATAGGATTGACACTTTAAACTCTAATGAGGAAAGTTTGAGTATTGAATCAAGAGGCACTAAACGTGAGTTTGAAAATGAAAATTCAGGAACTCTGTGGCAGAAACACATATGCCACATATCTAGAAATAGAGTTGAACGACTTGTGTCAGATGGTATATTGAGTTCTGTTGACTTCACTGATTATGATGTATTTGTAGATTGCATTAAAGGAAAACATACCAAATATAAGAAATTTGGTGCATATAGAGCTACAAAAGTCCTTAAGTTGATACATACGGATATTTGTGGAGTATCATTCATTGACGATTACTCTAGATATGCGTACTTGTTTCTTATTCATGAAAAATCAGAGTCTCTTGACGTATTCAAGAAGTTTAAGGCTGAGGTTGAGAACCAACTTGACCGAAGAATAAAGTCTGTCAGATTTGATAGTGGTGGTGAATAATACGATAGATATAATGGTTCAGGTGAACTACGTCCAGGACCATTTCCTGGATACCTAGAGGAATACAGAATTGTGCCTCAGTACACTATGCCTATGTCTCCTAGTATGAATGGTGTTTCTGAGAGGAAGAGCGCACTCTTAAGGACATGGTAAGCATTATGATTAGTTATTCTACCTTACCTGAATCACTCTAGGTAGAGACACTAAAGAATGCAACTTACATTCTTAATAGGGTACCAACTAAAGCAACTGCTAAAACCCCTTATGAGCTTTGGACATGCAGAAAACCTAGTTTAAAGCACCTTCGGATATGGGGATGTCTAGCTTATGATCCCACTGTAAAGAATATTTTTTAGACGGGAACAACTATGTTCTTTGAGGATGTTGAGTTTGGGGGGAGAAATGAAGTGAGGGATATCATCTTTGAGGAAGAATTGGTTCCAGTTTCTATTTTGATTCATATAATTTCTTTGGATAAAGCAAATTTGGATCCTCAAGTTGATATTGAAGTTATTCCTCAGGTTGATACTGAAGTTATTTCTCCAACTCAGGTTGTGGATTATATCGATCATGAAGGTCAAACCCAAAATCCTCAAGAACTAGTGCAACAAGATCAAGTTGCTTTAAGGCGATCCACTAGAGTAAGGAAAAACGCTATTCCGTATTATTACATAGTATTTTTAATGAAACATGAGAAAAATCAAACTCTGATGGAAGATGATCCTATCAACTTCTGTCAGGCTATGAGTAGTTCCATCTCAGATAAGTGGACTGAAGCAGCGAAAGAAGAGTATCAGTCGATGCTAGAAAATCAGGTTTGGGACATTGTTCAGTTACCAGAAGGAAAGAAACCTATTGGTTGCAAATGGATATTTAAGACCAAGAGGGATTTAAATGGTAATGTAGAACGATATAAGGCTCGCCTAGTAGCTAAAGGCTATACACAGAAAGAGGGAATTGATTATAAAGAAACTTTCTCTCTAGTTTCATCGAAGGAGTTTTTTAGATGGTCATGGCCCTTGTTGCACAATATGATTTAGAGCTTCATCAGATGGATGTCAAAACAATGTTTCTCAATGGAGACATTGATGAAACAATTTATATGGAGCAACCAGAAAACTCTGTCTTAGGTGATGCAAAGAATATGGTTTGCAAATTGAAGAAATCCATCTAGGGGCTCAAATAGGCTTCTCGTCAATGGTACCACACATTTCATAAGGTTATCATCTCTTTTGGATTTGAGGTGAATTTGGTTGAGGATTGTGTGTATCAAAAGTTCAGTGGGAGCAAGTGTATTTTCCCTGTTTTATATGTCGATGACATAATATTGGCCACTAACGATATGAGCATGATGGTTGAGACCAAGAGATTTCTTAAGGAAAAAATTGAGATGAAAGATCTTAGTAAAGCATCTTTTGTATTAGGGATCAAGATTCATCGAGACCGTTCTCGAGGAACTCTTAGATTATCAAAAAAGAGCTATATCGATAAAGTACTTAAGAGATTTGGCATGCAGGATTGCAAATCAGGTGATACCCCCGTAGCTAAGGGAGACAAATTTTGTCTCAATTAGTGCCCTAAAGGAAATCTGGAAATTCGGGAGATGCAAAATATCCCTTATGCATCAGCAGTAGGGAGTCTAATGTATGCTCAAGTTTGTACGCGTCTAGATATTGCATACGTAGTTCGAGTTTTGGGCAGATACTTGAGCAATCCAGGTATGGACCACTGGAAAATAGCCAAAAGGGTCCTGAGGTACTTGCAGAAAACCAAAGACTATATGCTTACCTATCATATATTAGATAATTTGGAGATCATTGGGTATTCTGATTCTTATTTTGCTGGATGATAAGATAGTAAAAAGTCTACATTGGGATATGTCTTTCTGTTGGCTGGTGGAGCTATTTCATGGCATAGTGCAAAACAAGAACTCGTAGCTTCCTCCACCATGGTAGCATAATTGATAGTAGTTTATGAGGCATCCAATCATGGAATTTGGCTGAGAAGCTTTGTCGCATGGCTGCGAATTCTAGAAGGAATTAAAAGACCACTAAGGTTATATTGTGACAATAAGGCAGTCGTTTTATATTCCAACAACAGTAGGAGTTCAGTAAAGTCTAAACATGTAGACATTAAGTACCGAGTTGTTAAGGAAATGGTTCAAAGTGGAGAGATTTCCATAGAAAACTTGGCGACAAACTCTATGTTAGCAGATCCTCTTACAAAAGATATTATGCCTAAGGTCTTTCACGAGCATACTGCTCGAATGGGCATTTCGGTGTTTTAGAATTATTCAGTTTAGTGGGTGTTTGTCATTTGGTTTTGTTCTATGTATGTTTAGGTTGTGCTATGCACATTTTTCTGATCTCAAATAAAGTTTTAATAAATTTTCGGTTTATACTTTGTAAAAGAAAGTTAAAGGATCTCATTAAAGTATGACCAATTGAAAATCGACATGTACTGACCACCTTTCATGTGATTTTCATGCCACACTTTTCGTAATTGATCTATGTCATTTGGCTGTATTGATTTCAGTGACCATGGAAAGTTTAGTTATGAGTAATATAACAAAAGTCGCCATGATCTTATATTGTTACAGTCAATAGATGAGATTGTTTAATGCTCTCAGAATTAATGGTATATCTGAGCTCATAAAGTCTATCACATTTTCATGCACATATTTGACCCAGTGGGAGATTGTAAGAATCATTAGGTGAGGTCAAATATGTCAAAGATTAAATGTGTTAGGGCCATTAATTAAATAACCTATTTTGTAGTGGTTCCTTTTTGATAGAAAAAAGGTTATGGAAATAAGTGTTATGAAATATTAATGTGTGGATACCAATGGCAATTTATAATTTGATGAAGGCCCGAACTAGAATTTGATTCTCTATAAATAGAGGGTTATGGTCCCCAAAAGCAACCCTAGCCGAAAATACAGAAACTCTCTGCATCCCTAAACCATAGAACTAAAGTCATTCAGGGTTTGCTTTTGAAGATCGATTCCCTAATTCATTCAGATTCCTAAGCATGGATTCATCAGAGACACTTCCGCTCTCGATCTATTAATCAGGAATTGATGTGATTTATGAGATTTATGGATTTAATAAATCTAACAATTTTCTTATATAACACAACCTAATATACAAGATAAAATGTAACACTCAGTTCAAAATAATTTCGTTTTAATTTATTGTCGATACCATATTTTTCTTATCTATGGGTATATATTTTTGTTTTCTAACCTTTGCAATTTCTTGATGAGATCCTAGCTGGGACCGCACTCTAGAACCGTTGGTAAAAGGATAAGTCTCGCTATCTTGTCATCGTAAACATGAGGAGCGTGGATCGAATGGTCGCACAAGGGTTGTGGAAGGCTAGCTCTTGATATTCCGTAGATCGATTTCTTTGGATATTACACATCAAAGGAACCAAAATTTTGCTCTGGATATTATACGCAAGAAGAGTTACAAAATCTCAAAGAAAATTTTATATCAAAAGAGGTTGTTGTATTGTTCTTTATATACAACTCAAAATTTATAGAAGAATAGAAGAAGAGAAGAAGAGGAAAAGACTTGCATGAACAAGTCTTGAAAACCAGCAAAATAAATGCAGAAAATTTAACCGAGTTTGGACGTAATATATACTAAGTTTAAATAAAAGTGGTACCTCGCTGGTCGTAGTGTCGGATTGACTTATGAGTGATTTGTATGTAAACTCGTGGGTTCGTTAAAAACTCTATCAGAAAAACCCATTGGGACAAAATTCAAAAGGGAAAATAGAGTACACACGAGCTACTTGCTCATTCATTAATCATCATGAACTTGGCTTAGCTTGGATTGAGATCAAGGTCTTTCGGGAAATGATTTTTGAGGTTCAGATCAGTCCTTCTACATGGCTCCATGCATTATTGAGTATTCCTCCAATTGCCTCTTTGAGTTTCCTAGCTTTTGCACGAGTCATAGGACCTTCTTGAATAGCTAAGGCATCCTTGACTACAAACTTTTCTTTGTGCTCTGGTCCATACTCTGATTCCATGTTGTTATCCATGATTACATCATCCCTCCCTCTTGAGGAAGATTTGACCTCAAATATGATTCATCTGTAAGAAAAGGAACTACATTAGTAACAGTAAAGCTTGAACTAACATTATACTTACCTTGAAAATCGAGTTGGTAGGTGTTGTCGCTGATCCGTTTTGTTATTTTGAAAGGACCGTCAATTCGAGGCATCAAATTTGATTTCGTTTCATCTGGAAACCTTTTCTTTCTCAAATATACCCAAACTTGATCTCCAACATTGAAAATCAGTTTACGCCTTCCTTTGTTTGCTTGTTTTGCATCAACTTCGTTTTATCTCCTATGTTCTTCCATGCATTTTCGTGGAGCTACTTCACTGTTTCAACTTTCTTATCCCCATCAATACTAGTTTTTTCACTCAAAGGTAAAAGAATTAGATCCACAGGTAATATGGGATTGAACCCATGAACCATCTCAAATGGCGAGTATTTTGAAGCATAATGAACAACATGAATATAAGCAAAATCAACATGTGGTAATCATTCTTCCCAAGATTTCAGATTCTTTTTAATCAACTCACGCAAAAGAGTTCCTAAGATTCTATTCACTACCTCGATTTGACTATCAATGACATGTAGTGGAAAATAAAAGCTTAGTTCCTAACTTAGATCAAATAGTTCCAGAAATAACTAAGGAACTTAATATCCCTATACGAAACTATAGTCCTAGGCATCCCATGCAAACAAGCTACCTCCTTAAAGAACATATTTGCAACATAAAATGCATCATCAGTTTTATGGCATGCAATGAAATGATATATCTTAGAAAATCTATCTACCACAACAAAGATAGAATCCGTCCATGTTTTAGCTATAGGCAAGCCAACAACAAAGTCCATAGATATATCATTTCAAGGATGAGTAGGAATAGGTAGAGGAGTGCAAAAACCGTGAGGTTGGATTTTAGATTTAGCTTATTGGTATGTGATACATCTTTTACAGATTCGCTCACCGTCTCTCTTCATATGTGGCAAATAAAGTGATCCTGCAATAGTTTTAAATTCTTGGTAATTCCGAATTGCCACCTCCTTCATGTGCTTCTCTAACAAACAGATCTCAAATATAACAATTAGGCACACACAAGTGATTGTCATAGAATAGAAATCTATCTTGTATAAAATAGTTGTCATTAGCAAATTCTCACAAGCCTTATAGACATCTCGAAAATCAGAATTAGTTTCGTAAAGCTCTTTAAGTTGTTCAAATCCGAGCAATTTAGCGTCAAGAGTGGAAAGGAGAACATACCTTCACGATAGTGTATCAACAACTATATATTTCTTACCTAGTTTATACTTAATGACGCACGGAAATGTCTCATTGAATTCGACACACCTTGCGAGCCTTTTTCTGAGTTAATTCTGCCCTTTTAAATACTTGAGAGACTCCTGATCAGTTTGTAAGATGAACTCTTTCGGCCATAAGTAGTGTTTCCATGTTTGCAAAGCACGTAATAGCACATACAACTCTTTGTCGTAAGTTGCATAATTTAGAGTTGCTCCTCCTAGTTTCTCACTAAAATAAGAGATGGAATTCTTTTCCTGCATTAAAACAACACATATACCAACACCGGATGCACCACATTTGATCTCAAAATTTTTAAGAAAATCCAGTGAAATTAGAAGGGGTGCGTTAGTGAGCTTCTCTTTAAGGGATTGGAAGGCTGGTTTTTGTGCATCTCTGATCCCCACTTAAATCCCACGTCCTTCTTGATATTTTCAGCCACTAGATCTGCTATGGTGCTAAAATACTTTACAAATCGAAGATAGAAACCGGCAAGTCCATGAAAGCTTCTTACTTCCTCAACTAATTTCGGACTTGGTCATTCTCATATTGCTTTCACCTTGTCATCGACCTTTACTCCATTTGCACTCACAACAAAACCTAAAACACGAGGTTATCTGTAGAAAAAGTATATTTCTTAAAGTTAGTGTAAAGCTTCTTCTCTCAAAGAACATTCAGAACCTATGGATGTGCTTGATGTGCTCCTCGGTGAGAATGTCTTGGGACGAACCGCCTGAGCATAATGACCTTCATTTCCAGCCATATTTTCTATGGGATTCTCTCCATTTTGTCTTCTGGATATTACTAACTGATCCCACTAGCTCAAGACATAGTCTTAGAACTCGATGACAACCACCTGTACCTCCATGATCTTAGCATAACATTGATAATCAAAGACTAGCACCATTTTCTTTTCTCACTCTAAGTATGCGCCCGAGTCATATTTTCCATGGAATGGAGGAATTTTAATCTTTACTCTAGTAAACTTATCTCTTGGATTTCTCTATCTCCTTGAGCTCATCTAGGCCTTCTTCTGCTACTCCGAGAAGAGTTGCTGCAAATATCATAGTAATTGTTATATTCAGCTTGGTGCAAATCCTCGGGTGGTTCTTGGTTAAAAAAGCCCCTTCTCAACCCCTGAATTTCTTGTCTCAAGCCCTCAATTCTAGCCTCGATTAGTTGTTGGAGATTGTTGCTAATAGTATCCGCTCATTGTTGCATTTCCTGCTAAACTCATCCAGAGAGGCTCAGATTTCTTTTCTCAAAGTAGTTGTGATTACTTCCATATAAAGCTTGTGGGGATTGTTGAGTTCATCATTAGTATTCTCCCGTCATGGTGTCCTAAGACACACAAAAAACTCAACCAGTAATGAGTTCAAAGAGACTAAACTAATTTGAAAAAAAGAAGTGTTTGATGTTTTAAACAATTTTAGATTGCTAACTTACTTAAAACATACTTAGTTTAATTTCTGTTATTTTTAGACACTCTAAAATAGATCCTATGTGACAAAATTTCTAGCAAAAAAATTTCCAGAATATGAATAGATTTTTCGCAAAAACATAAATGAAAAGAGAAGAAATGGAACGATACAACCGTAGTCTAGAGTTTAAAAACACAAAGAAAAATTTATAACAAAATAGGTTGTTGTTAGGTTCTTCATACAACTCAAAATATATAGAAGAAGAAGAAGAAGAAGAAGAAGAAGAAGAAGAGAAGAGGAAGGGACTTGCATGAACAAGTCTCGAAAAACTACAAAATAAATGCAAAAAATTAAACTGAGTTTGAACGTAATAAGTACCAAGTTTAAATAAAAGTAGTGCCTTGGTGGTTGTTGTGCGAGATTAACAAATGGGTGATTTGTAAATAAACTCGTGGTCTTGTTAAAATTTTTATCGGAGAAAACCTGTTGAGACAAAACCCAAAAAGGGAAAAAGAGTACACACGAGCTGCTTGCTCATTCGTTAACCATCTTGAATTTACTTCAGCGTGGATTGAGATCAAGGTCTTTCGGGAAAACGATTTCTCTGGTTCGGATTAGTCCTTCTATTGAATCTGGTTGTTTGTCAAAGCTCAACTCTTAAGAAACTTATAAGAACAACTCTTCTTATTAATTGAGAAAATAACTCAAAACTCAATCTCACAAAACACAAATTGCTTAAGCTCACAATCTCTCTTGCCACACACCATTGACTCATATTTATTTCCTAGATAACTCCTAAGAAAACCTCTAGTTATTATCCAAAACTTAATTAAACTTTAGGTGACTTGTGGCCCAAGCTTCTTCAAGCTTATCCAACAATCTCCCCCTTAAGCTTGAATCAACTTCAGTTAGATCTTAAACTCCGATAAGATTTCTCATTTCCTTGTATTTGATTCTGCCGAGAGCTTTAGTAAGAATATCCGCCTTTTGCATGTTCCTGAAACATGTTCTACCTTTATTAAGCCCCTTTTAACGCATTCTATTATAAAATAAAATCTTGTGTGTATATGCTTACTTCTGCCATGAAACACGAGATTATTCGTGAGAGCTATTGCTGACTTGTTATCAATTCGAATAACTGCCTTTTTGCAAGGAGTTCTTGTGATTTCACTGTGCAAATCATGTAACCATATGGCTTGTCTAGCTGCTTTAGTTCCTGCCATAAACTCTGCTTCACAAGATTATAATGCTACGGTCTCCTGTTTCTGTAAGCACCACGTAACCGGACTTTCCCCTAGGTAAAACACATGTCCTGTTGTACTTCTATTATCATCAGGATCCACATTATGACTGCTATCACTATAGCCAATCAACCTTGCCTCTCCTATTGTTGAACTCTTGAACTTTAAACCGTAAGAAGTTGTGCCCTGCAAGTATCTAAGATAATTTTTTAGAGCTGCCCCATGTGACTCCTTTGAATTTTGCATGTATCTGCTTAGTACTCTAACGCAGAATGACATGTCAGGTCTCGTGTGCATTAGATAGCGTAGGCAACCGATGATTATCCGGTAGCATGTTGCGTCAATATCCTTTTCTCATGTGGCTTTTGACAGCTTGAGACCAAGGTCAATGGGAGCTTAGGTCGGATTACACGCATGCATACCAACTTCCTCAAGAATCCACAATGCATAACGGGCCTGGTTCAACGTTACAACTTCTTTTTCTTGCTTTACTTCAATTCCAAGATAGTAAGTCAGCTTTTCAAGATCACTCATCTCAAATTTTGATGACATTTCTCTTTTGAATTCTTCAATGATCTTCATATTTGTTCCTGCAACAAACAAGTCATCCACATATATCACAACAAGAAGAAGACTTCCTTGTATCTCTTTTCTCAAAACTGATGGTTCTTTGAGACACTTCTTAAACTAAAATTCCTTAAGAATATGATTCAGTTTATCATTCCAAGCTCTAGGAGCTTGTCTTAACCCGTACAAGGCTTTGTTGAGCTTATAAACTTTGTTTTCGTTTCCTTTTACCTCAAAACCTTCTGGTTGTGTTACATACACAATTTCCTTTAGCTCTCAGGTAAGAATGTTGTTTTTTCATCTAGATGATGTATCTCCCGTCCATAAGAAACTACAAGATTAATAAGCAATCGTATTGTTTCAATTCTCGCAGCTGGTGCAAACACTTCATCAAAGTCCACTCCATGTTTTTCACATAACCTTTTGCGATAAGTCGAGCCTTATGTTTGTTTATACTGCCATCTGAATTCTTTTTAAGTTTGAAGACCCACTTCAACTCTATTGGCTTAGCATCTCTCGATAATTCCACTAAGTCCCTCGACTTAAGTTTTGTAATGGAGGTTATTTCATCCTCACATGTTGTTAGCCATTCTTTTGAGTAAGTTTCCTCGTGAAAACATCTTGGTTCATCGTTCAAGTCCATCAATAGCATCTCTCCCTCTTCTTCTGAAATCAACACATAATCATCCAAGTATTTAAGTTTAGTGCATTGCCTTTGGGATCTTCTCAGCTCCGGTTGGTCCGTGACTTGTGTCTGGCTTGGCACTCTTTCGCTTACAATCTCAGCATCAGAATCCTCCGATTCATCTTCTTCATTGTTACGAGAGACATCATGCTCGTGGTCAGGATATGTTTCATCTTGTTGTTTCCCTTCTCCTCCATGTTCTATTTGATGCTCTCCTCCATGCTCTGTTGGTATTTACCATGCTCTGTACTTTGAATACCATGGTTCCAAAAAACTCCAAACGTAATCCGAAAGCTCTATGCTCCACTCTATTCAGAGGTGCTTTTGGACTACTTCCATCCTTTTTGACTCATCAAAAATTATATTGTGGCTTACCACCACCCTACGGCTTTAAGGATCGAGCATTCGGTATGCTTTCGATCCCGGCTCTATTTTAAGATATACAAGCATACATGATCGACCGTTCAGGTTTTTCAAGTGCACTGAATCAACTTTTGCATAGTCAATGCAACCAAATATTCGAAGGTGGTTGATATTTGGTTTCTTAGCGTAGAGGCTCTCATACGGGGTGAGATCCTTAAGGGCTCTCGTGGCTACTCTATTTAAGATATCGTTGAGTGTCTTAGAGCTTCTCTCCATAGATAATTTGGGACATCCATGTGTTTCACAATACTTCTGGTCATCTCCATCAAGGTCCTATTCCGTTTCTCAACAACACCGTTTTGTTGGAGAGTGTATGGAGTTTTAAGATGTCTTTTGATCCCAGACTCTTCACATAAATTATTAAACTCTTCCGATGTGAACTCACCTCCTCTATCAGTTCTAAACACTGTTGAATTGTGTGAACTTGTTGAATGTATCACTTTTGTCCTTTAGTAGTATCGTCCACCTGTATCTGGAATAGTCATTGATTAGAACGAATACATATTTGTTACCAGCAACTGTAGAGGGTGTTATGGGTCCGCATAGATCCCCATGGATGAGTTCAAGACATCTTGATGCACGATACAATGTGGCTTGCGGGAAGGATCTCCTTGTTTGCTTGCTATGCAAGCAAGACTTACACTCCTCTCCTTCGATCCTCATGTGTGGAACTCCCACGATGAGTTCTTTTTCTATCATGTTCTTCATTGTGTCGAGATTTATATGACCAAACCGCGCATGCCAACGGCTTGATTCACTTGTCACTGTCAATAGTAGGCGTGCATTCTCTCTTCTCCCCATATGAACTTTGTAAAGACGATTTCTTGACCTGATGGCTTTAGTGATTAAACTTCCATCATCGTCGTGTATGGTTAGGAGATCTCCTTTCAACATCACACCTGCACTTAGTAACTTGTCCCAAGCTAATGATGTTACTTTTTAAATTTGTGATGTAGTAAACATCTTTCATTGTTCTCATCTCGCCATTCTTATAACCAAATTCAACTGATCCTTTGTCCTTAATGTCGATTCTGGAGTCATCACCAAACCTCACCTTTCCCGTGATGGAATCATCAATAATGGAGAAGTATCTTCGATCTCCACTCATATGATTGCTGGCACCATTGTCAAGGTACCAAATATCATCCTCACCACTCTTTGCATCATATTTATTTGGCATGACCTTCTCTTCATTTTGATACATAACCTCGTGCATCAAGAGTTCTTCCGCATCCTGAGTTTCTTCATCCACATTCTCTTGGGCTTCTTGTAGTTTAAGTAGACGATCTGGACAGTGAGATGCAAAGTGTCCTAGCTTGTCACACCGACAACACGTAATTTTCGATGTATCTCTCACTGTATTGGTCCTTCCTCGTCCCTGACCTCTATTGAAATGACCTCCGCATACTCTGGTCTTATATTCATAGCTAGACTTTTGACCTTGTTGAGCGTCCCTGTTGGTGTACATCAATTTAGTCTGATCGTCGTGAGGCTCTTCTTCATCAGTGATATGCTCTTCATAGACCTTTAAGCGACCTACGATGTCTGCGAAACTTGTTTTCTTGAGATCCAAAACTTGTTCTAATGCTGCCACGATATGAGTATATTTCTTTCAGGGCAAACACTTAAGAAACATTTTAACAAGTTTTGTCTCCTCTATGTTTTCACCAAGGGCCGACGACTTAGAAGAAATCTCTGATAATTTCTCGACAAAATCATCTATCTTGTCTGTCTCCTTCATTCTAAGTCTATCAAACTCAACCATAAGAGTTTGAAGTCGGGCCTCTTTCACTCTCTCAGCGCCAACATGTCTTGATTTGATCGCCTTCCAGACCTTTTTGCAGAGTCCAATTCGCCAACTTGTAGAATGAAAGTTTCAGGTGTCGACTGGAAGAGCAACGCCATGGCTATGTCACTTTTTCGTTATCTTCTGCCTTTGTTTCTATGATGTTCTAGACTTTATTGACTTTAAGAAAAACTCTCATTCTCATAACCCAAACCGTGTAATTGGTAGGGGTTAGAGTCGGAAATTTAATGGAAGAGGTACCTCTTTCCACCGCCGTCTTTGTCGCCGACGATGTTATTGCTATCATAGCAACTGCTACAATATCTCCCATGAAATCGGTTTGTGGTTTCATGGGGAGCTCGATTTCTTAAGTTATTATTGACAAACAAAGTTTCCATATTGTTTCGGCGTTTGATAGCAAGATCACAACTTTGACCTTGTTAGAGTGAAGCACACGAAACAATTAGAGAAGCAGAGAACAGAGGATCCACGAGTTAATTAGTTTCAGAAGGCTCTGATACCAATTATTAAATCCGATTGTTTTTCAAAGCTCAACACTTAAGAAACTTTTAAGAACAACTCTTCTTATTAATTGAAAAAATAACTCAAAACTCAATCTCACAAAACACAAATTGCTTAAGCTCACAATCTCTCTTGCAACACACCATTGACTCGATGACTATATATATATATATATATATATATATATATAGTAGTCACCTATTCCTAATCTAATTAGGTTAAGGAACTCATATTTATTTCCTAGATAACTCCTAAGAAAACCTCTAGTAATTATCCAAAACTTAATTAAACTTTAGGTAACTTGTGGCACAAGCTTCTTCAAGCTTATGCAACACCTTCTTCATGACTCCATGCATTCTCGAGTAGTCATCCAATTTCCTTCTTGAGATTCCTAACTTTTGCACTAAGTGATAGGACTTTTCTGAATAGCCAAAGCATCCTCAGCTATAAGCTTCTCTTTGTGCTCCGATTCATACTTCAATTCCATTGTCTTATCCATGATATCATCATTTCAATATTTAGGTTTTGATGTTTTTAGAAACCGAATGAAAACCAAATACCAGTTAGTTGGTTTGGTATGGTTTTGGTTTCAGTTTAACTAGTGACGAACTATCATATTGCCACAAAATTAAGGTATTTATCACGAAAAGTTATGTGGCTATTTTTTGTAGTAATTGACTGATTGTTCAAATAACTGGTTCTGAACATATATAAGACCAATTGTAAAGAAATGGATGTGCAAAATTCATAATATTTATATGAAGTTAAGGTATAAACCAAGTTAATCTATTTTTTCCAATTCAGACTCCATTTAGTTTTTCAATATAACCCTGGTTTAGTTAAACTCGTTTAAATTCGAGAAATACATCAATTTATATTTAAAAAGTTATTGAATCTGAATTTATAAGATGATTAAAAAACTATGTAATTCTGTGGTTTGATAAAAAAATAAAAAATTATAACATTAGAGTTTTTTTACAAAAAAATCTCCATCTATAAACATAAGGGGATAAGAGAGGGGAAAATATTTTTGAGTGTCAGAAAATTAAATAATATTTTTTTTCTTCCACCTAAATTTCTCTATATTTAAAATCAATACAAAAAAGTTATAAAAATACAGGTATAGATTTATCTAGAGTCAGTTCAACGTTTTCGAATATCTTATGCCAAATTATGAAAAATGCTCTTTTCATAAATTTTCTAAAAAAAGTAATAATAATATAAAAATTCATATTAAAGTAAGACACAAGCTGTTTGGCTTTTTAGTCTTTATAGATAGTCCGAAATTTTAAAAAACAATCTAATACCAAACAAAAAATTCAAGTTACAGAAAAGATATACAACAAAATAAAAAAAATGGAAATAAATTTCATTCTTGAAATATGGGTTTTCTTGCATTTTTTGTCTGCAAAATCATTCACTAAATTTATTTAATCAAACTTTTCAACCGGCAATGTCTCGATCGATAATAAAAACTCCACAAATATTAGTAAAAATATCTTTGACAAAAAATTGTAATAAAAACAAAAAATTATAACTTTTTTTATTTAATAGAAGCTTTTAAACTTTGTTAATATAAAAGATTAATACCAAAAGAAAAATAAATCAAAGATACCCTTTAAATTAGGATGGGTTAATTGGTGGTTTCATCTATCTATACTTTGAGCCGACTCTGAGTTTATGTTGATTCAATATATTAGGGTTGTTCGTTTGGTTGTCGCAGGTTCCGGCGTCTGCGGCTGCGGTAATATAATTTGAATAAGTTTGTTCGTTTGGTTGCAGCAGGTTTCTGCGTCTGCGGCTGCGTCTAGACGCCGCATTTCACGGCGAACGCAGAAAAAAGGAGCGTCTGCATCTAAAAACTGCGTCTGCGTCTTTCTGCGATTGCGTCGACTTCCTGCGTCTGCCAAACGAACAACAAAACCTGCGTCTGCGTCAACTTCCTGCGTCTGCCAAACGAACAACAATCAAACGAGATTGCCGCAGCCGCAGACGCAGCCGCAACCGCAGAAAGCTGCGGCAACCAAACAAACAGCACTATTGTATTTTCTTATGGGATTTTCTCATTCACATAGTAGTCTAGTATGTTTCCTTGAATTTATTCCACATATTGTTTTTACTTGCCGACAACAAAAATTAAGAAATAGTTTGATTGCTTGCCGATGGTTAATCGCTGAACCAAATCTATTAGTTAGTGTATTGATCGATATGATCAATTTATCTAAAATGGTTTAGTTGAGGACGACAACCCGAACAAATTATAAAAATGCAAAATTGTAGAATGCGGATATTCACTAAATAATGTTGGGTTCCAAATCTCCTTTTAGTGAATTAACAATTTCAAAGAATAAGTTTGTAAAGCTAAATTATTTAATACGGGAGTTGCATCTGTGAATATATTGTTTGCGTACTTTTATCAGGATCAAACTAAACGTAGTTTTTTTTGTTACATGAAGGTTTTTAAAGAGTCTAGGAGCTCATATGGCTACCTAGAAGTAATTAAAAGTTGTAACAAGGCTGAAATCGACTAAATCGTTGCTCAACCACTGGTGAGCTGAAGAGCTCATCATTCTGGGCGATTGTCACTATGACAGCTAGAAAATTCATCATCTCGTCGCTGTGGATAGTTCGTCACATCGTCACTCATCGTTATGGACAGTTTTCGCCTTGTCGTCGTGGACAGTTGTCGCCTCGTTCTCGTGGACAGTTTGTTACCTCATCGTTATGGACAGTCCTTGTTTCGTCATTATGAACAAACGTCACGTCGTCGACGTGGAGAATTGTCGCCTCATCATTGTGGACAATTGTCATCTCATTGTCATAGAATGTTGTCACCTCGTCGTCGTGGACAGTCTTCACCTCTTCTTTAAGGACAATTTTCAATACGTCTTCGTGGACAGTTATCACCTCATCATCGTGGATAGTTTCTTACCTCGTTACTATGTACAATCGTCGCCGGGTTAATATCGACATTTTTTGCCTCTTCGTCGTGGACAATTGTTGCCTCGTCGTCATGAACATTCGCCGCCTCGTCGTCGTCGTGGATAGTCTTTTGCTCGCCACTAGTCAGCTCGTCCTTTGTGAGATCTAATTATCATCTAGCTTTTTTGGGCTTATCTAGGCTCGTTCCAAAGCCTAATCTAGGTTCCTCCGGGCTCGTCTGCGCTCTACTGCCATTTTCTTTTATGGGCTTGACCACATCTCCAGGGAGGGTTAGACAACTTTTTCATTAGGCGGACTCATCTGGAATCGTTTGAAAGTCTCGTCTAGGCTCACTTTTCGTGGGCTCATCGTCAGTTAGCTCGTCATGGTGAGCTCGTCATCTAAGACTATTACTAAAAGGTCACATTCACAATGACTTAGTCATCAATGACCTCGTCATTAGCGACCACATGATTTCTGGCCTCGTCGTCTGGGACTACTATTGAGAGGTTATCGTCTATGGCCTCGTCACCTCGTCATCAGTAAACTTGTCGCCAGTGATCTCGTCGTTTGGGGACATCTCTTCAAAGAGTCTTCAAATGGGAGGTCGTCGTCTATGACCTCCTCATCTGGGACTTCTCTTAAGAGAGTCTGGGAATGTGAAATCGTTGTCTGTGACCTCGTCATATGTAACATCATCGTTTGCAACCACGTCGTTCGGAGCCTCGTAATTTGTAGCCTCGTCGTCTGAAGTCTCTTCGCATGCTGCCTTGTCATCTGTGGTCTCGACGTCTATGGACTCATCATCTACGATCTTGTTGTTTGCAGCCTATTCGTATGTACCCTCGTCGTTTGCAGCCTCGTCGTTTGTAAGCTCGTCATTAGAGAAATCTAGGCAGTGTTAAAAATGATGAAATTTAGCCTAGGCAGCATAAGAGAAGATTATGGAATTTGAAGATCATTTCTCTCTTTATTTTAAAAATCTTTCTCCTTCAAAAGTTTTGATTTCTCTTTCTTTCAACCTCTTCTCTGTTAAGCTAATTATTCATAAAACATATTCACAAATTTAAATGGGCCGAATTCGATTTGAACCGGCTATGTTGAGAGTATTAAACCCATAGAAACATAAATTCATAAAAATGATTACAAAATAGTATTAATCTGACAAAACAAATTTATAAAACTCTAAAAATAATTATCGAGTTATAAAACAATACAATATAAAATAGGCGATGGCGATGCTGAGCGTTAAACGCCGATGATACGGTCTAGGTCTCCGATCACCGCCGGTTTCGGCGGTCACAAGGGTGTCTCATGGAGGATGAGCGGTCTTTGGGGATCGGGTTTGGTGAAGATTTATGGCGAGAAACAAGGGTTCGTTTTCGCGATCAACTCTCAGATCTTAGAGTATCTTTCGAAGGTGTTTCTGATGGGATCTGGAGAGAGAGTTATTGTGGTAGATCTGCTCTTTAACGTCGTGGATTCGTATTCCAGTTTAGACACAGGAAGGGTTTTGTTTGGGATGCTGGTAATACGATTCTGGCAGGAGCTATTTGGGGCAAGCTTTCGGAAGTGGATTGGGTTAATGGGTTCCGGTTTCTCCAGCGAGGAAAGTATGCGCAGTGGATGCGGTGATTGGTATCAGCAGAGATTGTCTGCAGATTCGGTGGTCTCGACTCACAAGATTTTCTCTACTCTAATCGGATCTGTCATTCACTGCCATGGGATTCTCTCGGATATTCTAAGGAACACTGGGTGGGTTATTTATGTGTGGAGTCATAGACTAGGGGTTCATTCTTCGCCTCTCAGTTTTCGACAAAAGTTATTCTCAGGGCAAGTTTCTCGTGTCTGGTTTTTCATAGTGTTTGTGATGGCTCAACTGAAGCTTCATGCTGGCAAAGGAATGGTGAGAACGAAGCCAATGAGGCTCTCTAAAGCTAGTATAGCTCGACGAGTACAGGAGTTCTCCCTCACTCTTATTGGCCGCCTGATGAACCCTTCGGTTCAGAGGATGGAGAATCTACTTATGAATTTATTAAAGATTTGGCGTCTAGAGGGTAGAGTTGAGGGAGGAGAACTTGGAAACAGTAGTTCCAATTCAATTTCAAGTCAGAGAGGGACCTGTTAGATGTGTTGAGTTACGGACCGTACCACTTCGACAGGTGGATGATTTCCTTAGTCCGGTGGGAACCTGTGCTTCTGCCAACTTACCCCTCTGCTATTTCTTTCTGGGTTAAGCTACAAGATGTTCCATTGCATCTGTGGGAAGAAGAGACAGTCAGGGTGGTTGGCAAGGCGCTTGGAGAGGTTAAAGAGGTGGACGCGGATTCGGGCAGTGTTTTGGTAACTATTGATGGTCTCAAGCCCTTAATTTTCAACACGATAGTGCCGTTTGAGCATGGCGAAGAGATCACGGTGGGGTTGAAATACGACAGGCTCAATGGGTATTGTACACACTGCCTGCTGCTCACGCATGATATTTCGGCTTGTCCGGAGTTACTCGTCAGTCTAGAAAAGCCGCAGGTTAGGGCCACAGAGGATTTACAGGCTGGAAATCGTAGTCTCAATGAGAATATCCATGCTCGTGTCCGTCTGCCTGTTAAATGGCCTTTAGACATGGAATTGGTGGAGAGTATGGACCGTATGGCAAATACTCGAGAGGGCTCTGTGAACGGTGAAACTTATGCAGATCAAGTGAAAAAGCATGGAGGCTATGGCGGTGGAAACCGTGTTTACCGGAATAAACATTACAAGGGATTCAATAATAGGTTTCATCCGATGGATTCTCGATCACAGGGTCCTTCACAAGTGTATGTACCGAAGCGGCGTAATTCCGCTTGGCCACAACCTCCTTATGCGGCCAGGTCTGAGAGCTTGGAGGGTTTGCTGGTTTTTTCTGAGGTTTTAGCCCCGGAAGCATCGGCTCTTGCTAAAAAGACAGCTAATGCGGAGGAGGAAGGGTCTGATGGTAGGGTCTTGGGGGTTTTGTTGGAGGATGGTCTTCTTAATGAAGATGATCTACTTGAGGATGGTGAGATGGCAATGGACGGTTCTCTGGGGGAAGCCATTGGTGTTGAGATGCATCTAAGCGCTGGTTTGGATCAACATAAAGAGGCTGTCACCTTGGATATGGAGCCGAGGATGTTGGCAGCATATAGTGTTTTGTGGAGAATGCTATAGGTGGTGATAATGATGAGAACGTGGAGTTGCAGGTTCCCACTGGTTTTGATAATAAAGGTACTGCTATTCTTGGTGATAATAAAGGTTTGGATGTGGCAGAAGTTATTGTGGGTTTAAAGAGTATTGGTTTGGATAATAGGAGCCAAAATTTGATTAAGGGTACTAGGAGTCCGGGTATTTTAAAAGGCATGTGTTCCAGGAATATGAACAAGTTGTTGTTGGTTTCGCCTAGGAAACGGGTAGGAACTAAGGGTAAAAATGTTCAAATAGTTTCGCGCTCAAACAATCTGACCTCTCGTGTTGTAGGAACAAAACCAGGGGCGAATGTGGCTACGGGAGGATCGGGGGGATTGATGCCTTCTAAAAAAATGCAGAAAGGAATTGTGGCTCCCCTGAATCCACCGGCTACTACGTGAATATTTTGAGTTGAAATTGTCAAGGCTTGGGACGCGACTTGACGAAGGATATTTTAAGTGATTTATGGAATAAATTTAAGCCTGTTATCTTGTTATTATCAGAGACTAAACAATCTTTTTCTTATTTAAAAAAATTTCAGTTGCAATTTGGTTTTAATAATTTGTACACGGTTGAACCGTTGGGTTTAAGTGGTGGTTTGGCTATCTTCTATAATAATGAATTAAATTTGGAAGTCTTATTTTCTAGCAATCGCATCATCGATGTTAATGCCTCTATTTATGGTTTTAAGGTTTCAATTTCTTTTGTATACGGTGAACCGGTAGCGGCAAATAGCTCCTTAGTATGGGAAAAATTAAAGGAAATAGGAGATACCAGGAATAAGTTGTGGTTAATGATTGGGGATTTGAATGAATTAACTGGTAATCATGAGAAATGAGGGGGTAATATGAGGCCGGCGACATCTTTTGTTCCTTTTAACAATATGCTCAGTCATTGTGGAATGACAGAGTTCCCGTGCGCGGGAGATCATTTCTCATGGAAAAGCACAAGGAATAATCAAAAAGTGCGGTGTAAGTTAGATAGAGCGCTACAAAACGAGGATTGGCATACCGCTTTTGGGCATTCGAAAGTCGAATATTTGGCGAGGATCAGGTCGGACCATATACCTATCTTGCTTAAGTTTAATTACAAAAATGAAAAGTTCTTCAAAAATTTTCGTTTTGATAAACGTTGGATAGGAAAAGATGGTTTTTCAGAGGTGGTAGAAGTTGGATGGAGGCGCACCAGGAATTTTTGGGAACCATCTTTTATTGACAAAATACAAAATTGCCAGAATTCGATTTCCTCGTGGCCGAAAAATAACGTCCCACCGGGGAAGGAGAAAATAGACGCTCTCAAGGTTAGACTGGAGGAAGCTCAAAATGATGATTCGGTTTCCCAGGAAATAATAGTGGATATTAAAAAGAAATTGATAGATGCCTATAAGGACGAGGAAAGTTATTGGAAACAAAAAAGTAGAAATTTATGACTGAAAGAGGAATAAAAAATACGAAATTTTTCCACGCCTCAACTAAACAAAGACGGGTACGAAACCGAATTTCGGGCTTGGTTGATTCTCAAGGCTCTTGGGAAGAGATTCCAGAGCGTTTGGAAAATATAGCGGTCGAGTATTTTAATGAGTTATTTAAACCTAAGATGACTGGTAATTTTTCTCGGGTTCTCGAGAATGTGCATCCAGTCATTACAGATAGAATGAATCAGATACTTGTTAAGGACGTAACGGGGGCGGAGGTGAGAGCTGCCCTTTTTGCTATGCATCCGAAGAAGGCCCCTGGGCCAGACGGGATGACGGGCTGTTCTTTCAAAGGTATTAGGGGATTTTAAGGAGGACCTCGTTAAGTTGGTCCGCGATTTTTTCAGGTCGAAGCAGTTTGATTCTCGTCTAAATGAGACGAATATTTGTCTCATTCCAAAGACGGATCAACCTAAGCGAATGACGGAACCTCGACCTATAAGTTTATGTAATGTGGGTTACAAAATCATCTCGAAAGTTCTGTGCCTCAGACTTAAAACATTTTTACCGTCCGTCATTTCTGAGACACAATCGGCCTTTGTGTCTGGCAGATTAATTACGGATAATATTCTGGTTGCCCAGGAGATGTTTCATGGGTTAAAAACAAATCAAAAATGTCATTATGAGTTCATAGCCATAAAGATGGATAGGAGTAAGGCTTATGACCGTGTTGAATGGTCCTTCTTGGAAGCGGTTATGCAGAAGTTGTGTTTTGATCCTGTGTGGATTTCCTGGTTAATGTGGTGCGTACGATCTGTGTCTTATAAAATTCTTTTTAATGGCCGCCCAACGGGGATCATTATCCCCCCCAAAGGGGATTAAGGCAGGGAGATCCCTTATCTTCATACCTTTTTATTTTGTTTACGGAAGTTCTGATTGTGAATATTAAACGCAAAGAAATGGATAACGCTTTGGCTGGAGTGAAGATCGCACATCAGAGCCCAGCGATCTCCCACCTTTTATTTGCTGATGATAGTCTTTTCTTCTGTAAAGTGGAGGATACATAATGTCAAGCTATCTTAGAGGTTTTACAGGAGTATGGGGTCGTATCTGGGCAAGTAATTAATTTTGATAAATCGTCAGTTATTTTTGGTCGGAATGTTCCAGATCAGACCAAAGCAGTGTTAAAAGCAAAATTGGGTATCTCGAAGGAAGGGGGTATGGGTAATTATTTTGGAATCCCGAAAAGTTTGGGTGGGCCAAAGAGCCATATTTTAAATTTTGTCAAGGAAAGGTTAGGTGAGAGAGTTAATGGATGGTCTTCCAAATTTCTCTCAAAAGGAGGCAAGGAAATACTGATTAAATCAGTTGATCTTGCGCTTCCAAACTACGTCATGTCATGTTTCAAACTTCCCCAAGGATTGTTATCACAGTTAACATCTGCCATTGCAAGTTTTTGGTGGAGTTACAATGGATGTAACCGCGGTCTCCATTGGGTTGCATGGGAAAATTTATGCATTCCAAAAGAGGCAGGAGGCTTAGGCTTCAAGTCTCTAGAGGATTTTAACACGGCCTTACTGGCCAAACAATTTTGGAGACTAATACAGTTTCCCGGATCACTAGTTGCTAGAGTGCTAAGTGGTCGATATTTCAAGAAGGTTCATCTTCTAAACGCTAAAAAACCACATTTACCCTCTTTCGGGTGGAGGAGTATTTTATCCTCGTAAGCACTGTTACAGAAAGGGGTTAGGATACATATTGGTTCAGGAATCAATACATCTGTGTGGCATGATCCATGGATACCGGATGTAGTTCCGAGACCGGTGAGGGGCCGAGGTAGTGATTGGCATCCTCGGCTACAACTCCAACACTTGATTGACCCTCTCACGCGGGACTGGCACTTGCCAATTTTACATGAATCTATTGAACCACAAGATATTGGGCTTATACGCGGTATCCAACCAAGCAGAACCACAACTTACGATGGTTTAGCTTGGTATTACACTAAATCAGGCCAATACACGGTTAAGTCGGGGTATAAGCTCCTGAATTCGGAGGCGATAAATCGGATTAATAACAATGGTTGCGGACCGCGTTTGGAGGCTTTGAAAGCATTCCCTTGGACGATAGCTTATCCACTGAAAATTCAACACTTTCTTTGGCAAATGATTACTGGGAGTTTGGCGGTGACGACTAAATTATTTGGGAGGGGGATCCCTTGTGACACAATGTGTCAGCGTTGTGGTCTCGCTGAGGAGACTATGAATCATGCTTTCTTTGGATGTGGTGCACTTGGGCATATCTGGAATTTTAGTAAAAACCCAGCAAATCAAGAGGAGTTTCCATCATGTTCATTATTTTCCAATATGGATTATCTATTTTGGGGGAATCCTCAAAGAAACCAAGAGGGAGTTGGTCATCTCTTCCCATGGGTCCTATGGTTTATTCGAAAGGCGAGGAACTAGAAGGTTTTCCAAGGAATCCAAGTAGAGTTTGAGGAAATTCTGAAAAATGCGGAGACGGAAATGTTGGCCTGGAGGAAGCACAATTCCATCCTCCAACGGATGAGACTGGAGACACTTTCGAGCGCACAAGTCCTGTTGAACTGCGGTGTCGTACGAATGGGTCGTGGAAGCAAGCGGAACCTTTCACTGGTTTAGGTTGGATTTGCCTCGATAGGGATAACTCGACGATCCTAGTTGGTGCGAAGTGTCTCCGCTGAAGTCTTTCACCTTTGCATTCCGAATTGGAAGCGTTTATGTGGGCCATGTCAGAATTGGTAAGTAGAAACATTGACTGCCGGATTTTCTAATCTGATTGTATGGAGCTCCTTACGATTCTACAAGATCCAGATGATTGGGCAGCTTTCTATACATACCTGCAAAATTTTCGACGACTTCGCGATCAACTACCAGGATTCACAATATCAAAAATCAAGCGCACAGCGAATACACAAGCAGACAGCCTAGCTCGAGGATCTCGTCGTGTACATTATGATTATATCTTTGTAGATTCCTCTCTTCCGAATTGGGCAACCAATTCCGGAATGACTATCTGATTTAGTGTTTGGTTGGTAAAAAAAAAGTATTATTCTGACTAATAGATAAATGAGTGCTACCTACCATTTCACATAATCTAAGATCCCTGTTGGAGTAATCTTGAAGTATAAGCTAAAAGAGTTAGCATGAAGTGCAAGCTAATAAAGTTCTAGTTTCTTTAGGATATGCTTTAGGAGTTATCTAAGATATAGAGTATTTCGTTTTTAGCTTTGGAAACTAGAATATATATATATATATATATATATGAATCATCGAGCTATGATGAACAAGAGAGACGTATGTAAGGGTTTTTTCAATTTGAGATATAAAAGAGAGCAATTTTTTAATCCTTTCATTCAAAGTGTTTTTCGAGTTCAATATTTGCTATCAGAGCTAAATCATTGAATCTTACAAAACGACGATCACGGAGAGAGAAATCGAAACTTTGCCTACGTAAAGTCTGGTTAAATCTGATTCTCTGTTTCTCGTGCTTAAAAACAGAGTTTCCGAAAACAGAGGACTCTGTTTAAGCCAAAAATTGTGATCAATGGGAGAGATAACACCAGCCTCGAGTCAAACAGAAAATATGAAGGGAGGAGGACCTTCATCCATTATTTGTCCTATGTTGAACGCAACAAACTATACAGTTTGGGCAATAAGAATGAAGGTTCTTCTTAGAGTTAACAAAGTTTGGAAAGCTATTGAAAAAGAAACAAGCGAGCTCGAGGAAAACGATATGGCGATTGCGTTGATATTCCAGTCTATACCCAAGACCCTTATCATTGAAGTTGGTGAACTACCGTCCGCAAAAGCAGTGTGGAAAGCTATAAAAACAAGAAATATGGGAGCTGAGAGCGTTCGAGAAGTCAAGTTACAAGATCTAATGGTCGAATTCGATCGTATCAAGATGAAGGAAACTGAGACTATAGATGAGTTCGTGGGTAAACTCTCGGCCTTATCTTCAAAAATTTGCAGCACAAGGGGAAGTTATTGATGATTCAAAGTCAGTAAAGAAATTCTTAAAAAAAGTCTCCCGCGAAGGAATATATTCATATAGTCGCTTTATTGGAGCAAGTTCTTGATCTCAAAACTATTAGCTTTGAATACATCATCGTACGTCTTAAAACCTATGAGGAACGAATATCTACAGATGATGAAGAAGTTCAAGATACTCTGAACAATCATATGTATGCAAACACAGACTCATGCCCCTAAAACCAACCCAATTACTTTTCCAACCGCGGTAGAGGAAGAGGTCGAAGATTCCCTAACAAGGGCAGAGGTCGAGGGAGAGGAAACTTTGAAAGGGATACAAGCAGAATCACTTGTTATAGATGTTATAAACTGGGGCATTACGCATTTAACTATCCAGATCGATTGCTTAAGCTTCAAGAAGCAAGTGAGGTTAAGGATGAAGATACACAAGAAGCGGATGAGCTAATAATGAATGAAGTTGTTTATCTTAATGAACGAAATGTTAAACTGAAAGACTTTGAAACATCGACTGATGGAGCTAATATATGGTACTTAGACAATGGAGCGAGCAACCAAATGACGGGAAATCGTACATTCTTCAACGCTCTCAATAAATCTATTTCAGGAAAAGTAAGATTTGGGAACGATTCACGTGTTCATATAAAAGGCAAAGGTTTGATTCTAATTGTCTGCAAAAACGGGTGAGGAAAGTCTTAAGTGATGTCTATTTTATACCTGATCTAAGAAGCAATATAATCAATCTCATAAAAGCTACGTAGATGGAATGTGATGTAAGGATGCGCGAAAACTACCTCACCCTACATGACAAAGATGACAACTTGATCACCAAAGTAATTCGGTTCCAAAACGCCTATACAAAGTACATATGGACATCATTGTTGCGAAGTGTCTACAACTTGAATTGATGAGTAACTCTTCGATAAGGCACACACGGCTTGGGCATGTTGAGAAGGATTCGATGAAAACTTTGATCAATAAGGAGATGGTAATAGGTATGTCACGACTCGATGTTGGAAAAGAAACGTGCACTTCCTGCTTGCTTGGAAAACAAGCAAGACAAGCTTTCCCTCAAGTGTCATCTTATCGGTCAACTAATATACTTGAGCTTGTCTATGGCGATTTATGCTGACCGATTGCTCCACCAACTGCCGCGAGAAATAGGTATATCTTTGGACTCATTGATGATAATTTTTGATACATGTGGTCTATTCTCCTTAAAGAAAAGAGTGAAGCGTTTGATAAGTTTAAGAGTTTTAAGGCATTAGTTGAAAAGGAGACACGGGCAGCGATTAAAACCTTTAGAACTGATCGTGGTGGAGAGTTTACCTTTGATGAGTTCCAAAGTTTTTGTGAGAATTCCAGAATCTATCATCATCTCACAGCGGATTCTCCACAACAAAATGGAGTCGTAGAAATGCGCAATATAGCACTTTTAGAGATGACTAGGAGCATTACGAAGCACATGAACATACCGAATTATCTTTGGGGAGAGGTCGTTAGACATGCGACTTATATCATCAATCGAGTAGCCACAAAAGCATTGTCATCGTAGAAACCATACAAAGTTTACAAAGGGAAGAAGTCGAATATAAGTTATTTGAGAGTATTTGGATGCATTGGGTATACAAAGTACAAAGCTCAACATCTCAGAAAGTTTGATGATAGGTCTCGTATGTTAGTACATCTCAGAATCGAGCGTGATAAAAGGCATACAGACTACTCCATCCATTTAAGAGAAAAGTAGTTATGAGCCGAGATGTAATATTTGATGAAAGTAAAAGTTGGAGGTGGAGTGGTCTTGACAAAGATATCAACAGTGAAGTAGGGACATTCACTATTGGATTCGAAAACTCATACTTTATTGGAGAAAGAGTGGAAGAGAACAATAGCGGAGGTAACAGGTTTGATGAAGAACCAGAAAAATACACATGAGGAAGATGTTGGTAATTAGATTGAAGATGACGTGACTAACACAAAAGAGAATGATGGTGAAGCTCAAGGACTGATAAATCCATTGCAAAAATCAACGAGAGAGAGTAAACGTTTTGCGTATCTGGAAGACTATTTTTTGTTAACTAAAATCGAAAGTAAAAAGCTCTTAATGAGCTTGAATGAGGAGTTGTTTGACTGGGAAGAAGCTAAGAAAGAATGAGTTTGGAGGGACGCGTGTGGGGATGAGATTTTTTCCATATAAAAGAATAAGACATGGACGTTGGTTGATTTACCTCAAGGTATGAAATTGATCGGACTCAAATGGGTTTTTAAAATCAAGCGTAATCCAAATGGATGTGTCAATAAATATAAAACAAGGCTAGAAGCCAAAGGTTATGTGCAAAGACACGAAGTTGATTTCAAAGAAGTATTGCTCCGGCTGTAAGGATTGAAACGATTAGACTCATTGTTTCCTTAGCCGCGTTCTAGTGAATGGGAAGTTCACCATCTTGATGTGAAAATTGTGTTCTTACATGAGGAACTAAAAGAAGAGGTTTATGTTACACAACCTGAAGGCTTCATTGTTAAAGGTAGTGAAGAAAAAGTCTACAAGCTTTCAAAAGCTCTTTATGGTTTAAGGCAAGCACCGAGAGCGTGAAATGATAAGTTAAACAAGATCCTTAAAGGTTTGAAGTTTACTAGATGTACTAAAGAGCCATCACTCTATCGCATAAAGGACGAAGAAAACATCTTAATTGTTGCGGTTTACGTGGATGACCTACTTGTTACTGGGTCGAGCTTGAGGATGATTAATGAGTTTAAAGGGGAGATGGCAAGTAAGTTTGAGATGACTGAATTGGGAAAGTTTACATACTATCTTGGCATTGAAGTAATTCAACATAATAGAGGGATCACTCTTAAACAAGAGAGATATGCACTAAGGATTCTAAAGGAATTCAAAATGGATTATTGTAACTCTACCCACACGCCGATGGAGCAAATCCTGAAGATATCTATTACATACACAGCCATATTTAGCCTTTAGTGCTGGGCTAGTAAGTAGATACATTCATGATCCCAAAGAATCATATGGACCAACCTTTAAACACATACTAAGGTACTTACGAGGAACACTTTCCTTTGAACTAACATTTCAGCGTGCGAGTGGCATGGAACTGGTCGGGTTTAGCGATAGTTCTCATAATGTTGACGTAGATGACGGAAGAAGCACCACATGATACATCTTTACCTTAATGGAAGTCCGATCAGTTGGTGCTCTTCAGAGCAAGATACAATGGCTTTATCTTCTTACGAAGCAGAATTCATGGCAGCAACTGAAGCAGCTAAACAAGTCGTCTGACTTGAAGAGCTTCTCGTAGAGATCATAGGAAAATCGAGTTAAAGTGTGGTGATTCGTATTGATAACAAATCTGCAATAGCTCTTTTTAAGAATCCAATGTTTCATGGGCGTAGTAAATACATCCACAAAAGATATTATTCGAGAGTGCGTGGAAAATGAACAAATTGACGTTATACATGTCCCTGGGAACGAGCAAAAGGCTGACATGTTAACAAATGCGCTTGGAAGGATTAGATTCAAAGAGATGAGAGATCTTGTTGGGATTTCAAGATGTGTCAAAGGAGACTTCAAAATTAAAGGGGAGAATGATGGAGTAATCTTGAAATATAAGTTAAAAGAGTTAGCTTGGAGTGCAAGCTAATAAAGTTCTAGTTTCTTTAGGATATGTTTTAGGAGTTATCTAAAACATAATTAGAATATTTTTAGGAGTTATCTAAAAGATAGAGTATTTCTTTTTTAGCTTTGGAAACTAGAATAAATAAATATATATA
>OVAN01000944.1:208-47424 GCA_900406275.1 Anastatica hierochuntica | reverse complement strand
TTCGTTGCTGGAGATGTGATAAGCTTGGACACTTTGTAAATCGGTGTCCTGAAAGGCCTCAAAGAGACCAAGAAGCCAACCTCGCTGAGACTCAAGAAGCAGAAGCATTCTATATGCATGAGCTCGTGTTTCTAAACGAAGAAAAAATCTTCCCGAAAATACTTGATACATACGATAGGGTTGAATCTGTATGGTATCTTGATAACGGTGCGAGCAATCATATGACCGGAAACAAAGCTTTATTCTCAACCTTAGACGAGTCTATAAGAGGGAAGGTGAGATTCGGAGATGGCTCACAAGTAGATATCATTGGAAAAGGTGCGATTACATTTGTAGGAAAGACCAAGGAGAGGAGGCTCTTAAAGGATATATACTATATTCCAAGCCTTAAGCATAACATAATCAGCTTAGGCCAAGTGACCGAGAATGGATGTGGAGTTAACATGAAGGCGAACACTTTGGTGTGGAAAGATCCACAAGGAAAGGTGCTGGTAGTGGTTACACGGTCGGCAAATCGCTTGTATCGCACGCCAATGGAAGTATATGTACCAAAGTGCCTTCGTGTAGAAGAAGAAGATATCGCAGAAATTTGGCACTCACGCTTGGGTCATGTAAGCTATGGTGTTATGAAGAATATGATGGAGAAAGAGATGGTGCTAGGAATGCCGAGATTCACGCAAGAAAAAAGTGTGTGTGGTGTTTGTCAAATCGGCAAACAAGCGAGAGGACCATTTCCTTTTCAAGCTTTGTTCATCCAAAAAAATTGTAACAACGACTAAAACCACAAAATCCGACAAAAATGTAAAAACTACAAAAATCACATATCCATAAAAACCGCCAAAACAATAAAAACAGCAAAGCCCATAAAAACTGTCAAAACCTCTAAATCCGAAAAACCGTCAAAACCGCAAAATCCACCAAACGCACAAAACCCGCAAAATCCGTAAAAAACGCAAAACCCACTAAAACCGCAAAAACCGTCAAAACCGCAAAAACTGTAAAAACGTAAAACCACTAAAATTACAAAAGCCGAAAAATCGTAAAAAATGCAAATCGCAAAATCTGCAAAATCCGACAAAACGACAAAAATGCAAAAAACGCCAAAATCGCTAAAACCGCAAAACCCGTCAAAACCGCAAATCCGTAAAAACTACCAAAACCACAAAATCCACAAAAAATCGTAGAAATCGCCAAACCGCCAAAACCCGCCAAAACGCAAAAACCGCAAAACCAAAAAAATCCGACAAAACCGCAAAACAAAAAACCGCATATACCGCAAAAATCGTAAAAATCGTAGATTAGTAAAAACCGCCAAAACCGCAAAATCCACAGAAAACTAACAAAACCGTAAAACCGCCAAAACCGTCAAAACCACCAAAACAACAAAAATCGTATAAACCACAAAGTCCGTAAAAAGCTGTCAAAATGGCAAAATCCACCAAAACCTTAAAAACCGTAAAACTGAAAAGCCACAAAAACGCAAAAATCGTCAAAACCGCCAAAACTGCAGCATTCGCAAAAACCGTATAAACTGCAAAGTTCGTAAAAACTACCAAAAAATGCAAAATATTATTTATGAAAGAGATGAAATTATTTCATGAGAAAATATTTTTTTATAAAAATAATAGTTTGATGTATCGGGATGCTATTGCAAATGTATAAACGAACAAACTTGCGTTCAAATGTTGCATTTGACATTTAGGTGCAAAATCCAAATGCAAAAACGAATGACATCCGAATGCAACATCCAAATGCAGTTTCGAGATGCTGCATCCAAATACACAAACGAACATGACCTAAATAGTCTAGTTTATGTTCGATGTATGTCATCGTGAAATCTAACAAAAGAGTTTCTAAAAAGATACTTGCACAGCCTGTTTTATTCTAGAGTGTATTACACATTAAGGTGCTTTTTTGTTTTACTTTACATTTAAGGTACTTTCTTGACAAAGGTGTCTTTTTTGGGAGAAGATTACAGTTATACCCTCCGTTATAAGGAGAACACTAAATTTTCGCATGAGAAATGAGAGAATCGTTTAGTTAAAAATCAACTAGATGTTATAATTGTTCATTGTCTTCTTCTTCTTATATTATATTAAATGTAGATTTTCTTTTTTTACCTTCACCAAAACTCGAAACTTTCTTTTTGAAATTCAAAATCAGAACGAGAAAGACTCTGGCTTTTTTCTTTGCACAGAGAGCCAGAAGAAAAAAGGAGAAATCGGTTGGGTAGAAGGTGAGAAAAACCGACGAGATCTAGATTTCGGCGGTATGAAAGTCGATTCGAAGTTCCGGAGCAAAGAAAAACATCCATTTATCGCCTGTTAGAGAGTACGAGCAACAACAATGGAAGGTAACTCTCTGTTTGTGGCGTTGCTTCCTACGGAAACGCGCGTGGGTCCTTCGATTAAAGTTATGTAGATGCAAGGAGAGCCGATTTCGACCCTTTCTGAGTTGCTACATGATATTATTTTTCTAGGGTTTTATTAATTTGGGGGTTTTGAGAAAAAAGTGTTGGTAAACTGATTTTTTGGTATAGCGATCGCAGATAACAACAACTCCGTGAATGAGTTAAAATGAGTTGGATTCAGACATACACCCCCAGTGGTCATTATCATTGTTCTGTGCGAGGTATGAGTTTTAAAATGTGGATCAATCCACATAGATTGTTATGGGTAAAAAGCCGTAATATGGCCTACTTCATTGCAAACTAAATAGGAGGAACATGTTAGTGTGAGTATGGAAGCATAACACATCGTGGTAGGATTATTGGTTTAGTAATACATCCAATTACCTCTATCTGTTGATGCAAAACATAATGTTATATTTAACCCAGCTTTGTGGATTAATCCACATGGACTGGCACATGTTTCCCGTATACCCGTGAAAATAATGAACCAAAAGATGATGTCCACATGCAAAGACAACAAGAAACCGAGGTGAGGATTGTTCCGAAGTGAGCGTACAAGAACAACAAGGAACATGATCTTTGTCCAAATCATGTTGTTCCTTATTGCATTATGTATGTTCCTTATGGTATGCTAAACTTATATGATTTTCTTATTGTTGTATGGTTTCACCCTCAGATGCTTTATCTACCTCAACACGTATATTGGGAACATGTGCTAGTCTATGTGGACAAGTCTACATATTCTTGTCAGTAATGCAAGGACTTTAATGGTAATATACTTCACTAAGCTACATGAATGTATTGCAATAAATCAAAAAAAATCTCACATGTGTTTGTTCTTCTTCCATGCCCACAACAACAAGTGTTTCTTCCATGCTCCCGGCACCATGTCGTCACCTATTTTACATAAAGTTTGTTCTTTGAAGATTTTTTGTGTAATTTTTTATGTAAGAGTTTTTTGGACAATTTTTTTTTGTGGGAAAGAATACTAGCATAGTCGGTTGTAATGGACGTACATGGATCACTTGTTAGTGTTGTTTCATATAGTGGTATATCTTCATTGTTTGTATATACTTTAAAAACATGTGAATAATTCAATCACGTGGGGTGTTCTACTTGGATTGATCCAACAGAAAAGATGGTAAAGAATCACGTGGACTAGTCCATTTTGGATGCATTCATTAGAATTGATTCTAAAGAGTCATATACAAAATAAAATTGAAACGAAAGCCATAATCAAAAACAAATTCCACCACTAAAATCATCGGTTATATAACTTAGGAGATCAACTGAACAATCCAAGTTGAGAAGTGGATCATCAAACTTGAAAAATAACATAATGAACATTCTTATGTATAATGGATTAGTCCATGTGGAGTGAGACGTATCGAGTACAATAATAAGTAAAATGGATAAGTCCATCCGACAATGACATTGGAAGAGGGAAAAAGTACGTGACAATGTCATTAGACGAGATAGTGGCATATTTGCTTGTATAACTATTAGTAAAAATCCGTAACTCCAATTTAACCATTGATGAAATGCAAATTAGTAGATGAGTTGGATTAAAAAATCACCTTCCAAAATACAATATTAAAGAAAGATAACTATGGTCGAAATGGAGTAATACATAAAATAGAACATGGTTAATATTTGTTATGGTGGATTAGTCCACCATTAAGTATTAGAATTAAAGTTTGTTATGTGGCTTAGTCCAACAGGAATAACTTGGACTAATCCATCATTCTTACTTAAGTGTCAGTTTATAAGTGTGCAACATTCCATCTTTTCTGAAAATTACAAAAAAAAACAATGTCAACTCTATCAAAAGCACATTATCCACAATACACATACTAAAAAGATTTTTCTTAAAATTACATATTGTTACCTTACTACCTCATTCAAAACACAATCCACAGGAGAAACAATAAAATATAGCCATGTACATATCCTCTATCGTTTTCTATACATCATCATGTATTACTCTTTGACCTCCTGGACAAAGTGATAAATTCCTGTGATCAATAAAATATCAGTCCTCTTAAATAACTATGTATACGTGTCAAAATGATATTAAGTCTTATTTACAATCGAAAGCCACATGATAGCAATGTCCTAGTTACAAACGGACAAGTACGGTTCACCCAAACAAACTAAAAATGCTTAAATGAAATAGCTTCTTTTCAAAGGTAAAACCGTCCAATTTCTCCTCGTAGAAAACAAAAAGTACCTCTTGTCAAAATAGTCACCTTTTCGTGCATAAGTTTTGAAAAAGTACCTTTCTTTGTAATTTCTTCTTTATTCTATCCCCGACTATGTATGCCTTGAACAAGGCGTATGCTCCTCTAGGATAAGCCTAAATTCCCACTGATTCGGACATAAAGGATATGGTCAAACTCAAAGCGAATCAATTAATGAGAGGAGACCAATAAATATTTTATCAGAGACCAAATTTTCTATGAATTTGGGCTTTGTAGTAGGGAGAAAATATACACTTATTCTTGCATTTTTTTCACATTGAGGTTTATCTTGTTTTCTTTTTTTTGTAATTTAGGGGGTATTTTTTGTTTTGCATTTTTCCATTTTAAAATACCATCATTTAACTAACACAAGTATCACAAAATATATTTCTTTGAATACATACTAGTCTCTTGTGAGACTCCTTTTATAATATAACCTTTATAAAATAATAGCTGATAAATTTATATTTCGATAAAATCAATATTTGTTTCCGATTTTAGATTGAATTTTTGAACCAAATAATATCTATAAATTAATACTTCTCTAATATAAGAAAATAATTGGTCCAAACAGTCTTGATTTATAGACGTTTCAGTGCAATTTTAAAATATTTTTTTAGTCTTTCTAAAATTATTTAATTTCTGAACAATGGAAGGTTTTTTAAGCACAAAAACCCTTTGAAAGGATTTGAATGAATATAAAGAAAAGAAGAGCGCAAAATAATTTTGTGAACCAATTACTTGGGAACGACAATTGGAGCATATAATGTTAAGCAAAGTATTGTGTTGGATCCAGTCCATTGAGGGTCGATATTCGGGAAGAATTCTGGCTTAATGGGCCAACACGAAGATGAGGTGAGGGTCCAATACGGAAGCACGACCAGCTTGTTAAGTTGGAAGATGGCCACTTCGTGAAAGATACTTTTTAAGTTTTTCACTTTCCGATAAGCGCTGCCAAATTCTAAATTAAGGCCCCAAACATTTTAGTGGACCGTTGATCAGAGCATACAAAATTAATCTCCTTCCAAGTGGTTTTGAACCCCTGTCAGACATTTCTTCATTTTTTATTTTGAAGGGTTTAACACTCCTCGATCAAAAGTCAGTTGGTGTTTAAAATATTTTTTTGGAAATCTAAGATTTTATTTCAAGAAAAACTATTTAAAAATGCTTTTAAAAGAATGTTAACAATAAAACTATAGAATAAACATAATTGCTTCATAACAAATGGATGCTAAGCAGATGCTAAAGATTAAACTATAGGAAAGAACTTTGAAACTACTACTGTATCGACTCAAATCTTTATATTGGGTCTATTTTTTAAAATTTTCCAGCAAGTTCATTTATTTTCAAACAAATTCCATATCTTTTTTTTTTTTTAATTTTTTGTCCCACATCGGAAAGAACATGATCTCCCTTCATTCCTTCCTCTATAAATAGAATCCTCCCCCTTTACTTTTTCTTCACAAGTCAGAGCAATCCCCTGCTCAGGGGACTGGTTTTTCGGCTAGTCGCAATAGGTTTTTAGTCACCGCCTCCGGCGGAGTTCTTTTCTGGCAAGTTCCCGAGTTTCTTTTCCGGTAAACTTTTCGAGTTCATTTTGGCATGCCCGGACATTTTTCGGAAAGTCCCGGCGAGCTCCAACGCTTTTTTCCGGTAAGTCTATCTTTTTCTTTCATTGTTTTCTTTTCCTTTTTAGTCTTCGGTTAGGTTAGTTGGTTTGACCAGTTAGGGTCTGTCAGGTCGTCGGACTCGGCCGATTTAGCCGGTTTGGTCTGATCTAACAAGCTTGGCTCGGTTTTACCAGTTTAGGTTCTTTTCTTCAGCTTTTCACATTTTCCTTTCCGTTTTGCTCTTGTCCCAAGTTTCCTTTTTGGATAGTTTCCAAATATGGCAAGTTTCCATATTTGACAGTTTCCATTTAAGGAAAGTTTCTTTTTCGGGCAGGTTTCTCTTTTTGGCAGGTTTCCGGGTGAGGTCTTACTCGGGTTTCTTGGTCCATGTTTTTCTTTCTTGGGATGGATTATCAGCCAGTCAAGCCGAGAGTTCAGACTTGTGGCAAAGGTGAGGGCTAGACCCATATACTTCTCAGACTTTCCTTAGTCACTCTTTCTCGCGTAATCTAGCACCGGAACATATTGCTTGAGTTTGTTTGGAGTCTTGATTGCTTGTTTGATTTTAGATGAATGCTAGGACTAATTTCACATAGTATTTTTATTGGTTTAATTATCAGATTAGGGTAAACTGGTATTGTTTGAGAATTACGCAAGATTGATATGTGCATGTAATGAATGAGTTGATTCTATGAGACTAGGTCCCGCAGACCGAGGTTACCAAAGTTTCCGGTGGGATAGCGCTCGAGTTCTGCGGGTGGCTATATATATATTGTGTATTATGTAGGAGGCTTGGCAGAGATTGCGGAGACGGAGGCCCGTAATCTCGGAGTCGTGTTTGTAGGCTTGGCGGGGATATGGGGACATAAGCCTGTATCCCGAAGTCTTGTTTGTGTTGGGTGCGGAGGCAGTCGAGATGACATATTTGGGACAATTTGATTCGATTTCACTATCAATTATATTATAAAATTTAGTGAATTCATCGTTAATTACCGAAGAAAAATTACTTTTAGATTGATTTTGTATTTTGGTTTAGTTTTAATTTTGAATTTTTGGATATACAACAAACGAATCCAATTAATTTTATTATGATATGATTTAACTTTCAAATTGGTTTTTTCGTTTTGGTTTTGAATAAAATGGATTAAGTTATTTGTATTGAACACTCTTATTAAAGTAATATAAGAATTTTGAATATTGCGACTGTAATATATGACTTGAACACGGGTGATTGATCGATCAGGGTGTCATGATCGATCAATCACCACCAGTATTAAGCGATCGATCGATCGGCTAAGGTGATCGATCGATCAGGTCCTGTTATGAAAATATTTGGAAATTTTATCGTTTTTCCTTATAAATATCTAAAGGTGAAAAACCTAATCCCTTAGCATGAAAATTGTACTATGATATCTGCCTCCATCAATAAAAGTACTCTCTTTGCCCGTGGACGTAGCCCTAATGGTGAACCACGTAAAATCTCTTTGTTTTCTCTATTGCGTTTATCAAATCTGCCATCTGTTTCTCTGTCTCTTCTCACATTTGTTATAACAAACTGGTATCAGAGCCTATTTTGATCCGTGCTAAAATCGTGCAGTCGTTGTTTTTTGCAGAAAATCAGATCGTGCAAAAACAGTGCATATCGAATTCGTGCAAAACCCTGCAGATCGAATTCGTGCAAAATCAGTGCAGATCGTTTTTTCGTGCAAAATCATGGCAGAATCGATTTTTGCAAAATCTGGTGAGAAGATGTCTGGGATAAACATGAAGATAGATAAATTTACTGGTAGGAATAGTTTCAGTCTCTGGCAAAACAAGATGCAAGCATTGTTGAAACGAGAAGGCAATGGGGACCTTTGTCAGGGAAAAAGGCTGAAACTTCTACATCTGAATTGGAGGCTTTAGAAGAGAAGGCATACTCAACAATCTTGTTGTGTCTGGTAGACGAAATTATCATCGAAGTTTCTGGTGTTGATACAACAGCTGGTCTGTGGCTGAAGTTAGAGAGTCTGTACATGATGAAGTCTCTAACAAATAAGCTGCTTCTGAAACAACGTCTTTTCGGTCTGAGAATGCAGGAAGGTACGAAACTTCAAGATCATCTTGACAGGTTGAATCCGATATTGTTGGATCTTAGGAATATCGATGTTAAGGTGGAGGACAAAGATGCGACGCTGATTCTGTTGGTGTCTTTGCTGAATTCCTTTGAGAAGTTTGTTCAGTCATTCTTAGGAAGCAAGGATACAGTTAGTCTGGAGGAAGTCAGATCAGCTCTTCATAACAGGAAGTTGCGCCATTCTGCGTCAGCTTCTGGTATAGATAATCAGGCTTCTGGGTTAGTTGTCAGTGATGGTAAGAACTTTGAAAAAAGCAAGAAGTCGAAAGACAAGAAGGCATATCCCAGAGGTCTTAAACCGAATGATGTTTGCAATTATTGTAAGGAGAAAGGGCATTGGAAGTCTGATTGCCCTAAGAAGAAGAAGCAATCTGATTCCGCTGCAGTAGCAGAGAATGAAACAAAGTCTGAAGATGAATATATTGCTTTTGTTATTCATGGACAGTCTCATCCTAAGGATGTGTGGGTTCTAGATTCAGGGGCGTCCTATCCTATGTATCCAAGGAGGGAGTGGTTCTCAGAATATGAGGAGGTATCCGATGGGAAGATCAAGCTAGCAGATGATCGTGTCTGCAAGATTGCTGGCATTGGGACAGTTAAGCTCAGGACATATGATGGTAGAATCTATACACTACATGATGTCAAACATGTTCCATCAATGGCGAAAAATTTGATCTCAGTTAGTCTTTTGGATAGCAGAGGTTTCAAATATGAAGGTAGAGATGGAGTTTTGAACATCTTCAGGGGTTCAGATGTGATTATGAGGGGTTTCATTCGAGGTACTCTGTGTTTGCTGGATGTTCTACTGTTACAGGTTCAGAAAATGTTGCTTCTCCGGAGATTCGCGAGGAGGATATGACTAAGTTATGGCATATGAGGCTTGGTCATATGGGCGAACGGGGGATGCAGATTCTGTCGAAGCAAGATCTTCTCTATGGTTATAAGACCAAGAGCTTAGAGTTCTGCGAACACTGTGTGTTTGGAAAGCTACACAAGAAGAGCTTTCCTAAAGTTGCTCACAGAACAAAAGGTACACTTGATTACATCCATTCTGATTGTTGGGGTCCATCTAAAGTGGAATCGTTGGGAGGCCACAAATATTTTGTGTCAATGATTGATGATTACTCAAGGAAAGCTTGGATCATTGTTATAAAGCACAAGAGTGAAGCTTTTAATAGCTTCAAGGATTGAATCATGTTGGTGGAGAATCAAACTGGGAAGAAGGTCAAGAGGCTTTGTACTGATAATGGTCTGGAATTCTGTTCGCCAGAGTTCAATCGATTTTGTAAGGATGCTGGGATTGCTCGGCATTTCAGGAGTACACCACAACAAAATGGTGTAGCAGATAGAATGAATCAGACATTTTTGCAGATAGCGAGGTGTATGCTCTCTAATGCTGATTTAGAGAAGAGATTTTGGGTTGAAGCAGTTAACACGACATGCTATCTGATCAATTTGGGACCGCATACAGGAATCGAGTGTAGGATTCCTAATGAGGTGTGGTCAGGTAAATCTACTAATTACTCAATTCTAAGGGTATTTGGATGCACAACTTACTATCATGTAGATGAAGGGAAGCTTAAACCAAGAGCCAAGAAGAGAGCGTTTGTGGCCTATGGAGACAGTGTCAAAGGATACATAATTTGGTCTCCTTCGGTGAACAGAGTTATACTGAGCAGGAATGTTATCTTTGATGAGATTTCTATGTTCAGGGTTTCAACTGAGCCCTATATAGAAGCAGAGGGAGATGACAGAGAGCTGGAGTTGCAAGAAATTCCATCAGAAAAAACGTCATGCAGGCGATCGAGCGATCGATCCTGTACCTTTTTTAGATGGTGATCGATCGATCCCACAGGTGATCGATCGATCACCTGCAGATTCTCAGCCAGAATTGGTTTCTTCAGAAAATCAACGTGCTGAGTATGTCAAGCGCAATATTGCCAAGGATAGACCAAGAAGGGTTGATTTCAGGCCACCATCGAGGTACCAGTTTGAAGATATGGTGAATTATGCACTGTTGGTTGCAAAAGAAGTAGATACTTATGAGCCATCTACTTATCAAGAGGCCATGTCGTGTCCTATGTCTGCGAAATGGTCTGCTGCAATGGGAGACGAGATGGAGTCTCATGAAAGGAATCATACATGGGATATTTTCATACTACCACAAGGGAGAAAGGTTGTTACTTGTAAGTGGGTTTTCAAGATAAAAGATGGACAATCACCAGAAGAGGGAGTCAAGTATAAGGCTCGGGTTGTTGCTAGAGGATTCAGTCAACGAGAAGGGATAGACTACAATGAGATTTTCTCACATGTGGCCAGACATACCTCTATCAGAGTGTTGCTAGCAATAGTAGCACGTCAGGACTTGGAGTTTGAGCAACTCGATGTGAAGACTTCTTTCCTTCATGGAGAGTTAAAAGGGGGGATATACATGACTCAGCCGGATGGTTTCCAGATTCATGGTAAAGAAGACTATGTCTGCAAGTTAAGGAAGTCATTGTATGGGCTTAAGCAGTCTCCTAGACAGTGGTACAAGAGGTACGACAGCTATATGGTCAGTTTGGGTTTCGAAAGGAGTCCTTATGACTGTTGTGTTTACAGGAACAAGATGGAGGATGACTCCTACATCTACTTGTTGCTTTATGTAGATGACATGCTGATAGTTGTGAAGAAGATGTGTGATGTTCTGAAGCTAAAAGAGCTATTGAGTTCTGAGTTTGAGATGTAAGATTTGGGTGTAGCGAGGAAGATTCTAGGTATATGGAGATCTTCAGGGATAGGAAGAAGAAGAAGCTGTTCTTGTCGCAAAAAGCCTACACTGAGAAGGTGCTGCCAAGATTCGGTATGCTTTCTGCTAAACTTATTGATACTTCGTGTGCAGCGAATTTACATCTCACCATGTATGTTGATATGTCTGAAGAAGACAAAGAGTATATGTCGCAGGTTCCTTATGCTAGTGTTGGAGGAAGTTTGATGTATGCTATGGTCTGTACAAGACCAGATCTGGCACATGTTGTTAGTGTTGTTAGCAAGTTTATGGCTAATCGAGGAAGAGAACATTGGACAGCTGCTAAGGATACATCTGATGTTGGTCTTGTCTATGGAGGCGAGAACCCGGATTGGTCACAAGTTACTCTGATTCTGATTATGCAGTAGATGTGGACAGCCGAAGGTCTATGACTGGTTATGTGTTTGCTTTGGGTAGTTCTGTGGTTAGCTGGAAGGCAGCTCTGCAGTCGATGGTAACTTTGTCTACTATAGAGGCAGAGTATATGGCGTTGACAGAAGCTGCTAAGCGATGCAACCTTGAGAACTCTAGGTTGTTTTAATCCCTGAATCTTCTGAAAAAGAGATCTGAATTTTTCTGTTTGGCTTTTCTTTGGGTTTTTGATTATAAAGAAAAGAAGATGAAAGACAGAAGATGGATGAAGATGAAAAGAGATAAATGATCTTTAGATCGAGTGAATGAACTCCCTTTATGATCTTAAAGACATAGTTGTAGAGAATGAACTCTGAAGCTAGCAGTTGTTCAATGATGAACAAGGGATCACAATCACTGTGAAAAGAAAGAAAACTTGAATAAAACTCTCCATAGAAAACAAGTTTGCGTAACAAAGTCTAAATAGAAAAGCTAAGTAGGGTTTTCGAAAATCCTAAACCCATAACTAAACCAAACTAGTCGAACTATTTAAACCTAAAAAATAACCAGAAATAATTAAAATCCTAAATCTAAAACCAATGTTGAAACCGACTGCTGAAAACCGAGCAATTAACCTCTTGGTCGAATCTTTCTGGTTTGCTTCCTCAATTACTTAATTTTCTTGATGAGAATGAGTCAGAAACAATCTGATAATGGTCTGGTCGAATTTCCCTTACATGAATGATTTGAGCTTGAATTCACACGAACCGGCTTGATAAACGAGCTGAAAGTCTGCTGAATTTGAAAATTCATAACTAATTCTTCCCAGCGTATTTTCAAGTTATTCCACTTTTTCTTGATCCCTTGATGGCTTGAGAATCTAAAAATTTTTGAATCATAGCCTGAAACTTTTTTGTTTGGTCGGAATACCCTTCGGACTGAGGATATGTCTGTTCTGCGCAAATCCTGATTCACCTAGATTGTAAGCTCCGTAACTCCTAGGCCTTTAATGTCGTTGTAATGAGTCCAGTTGCTAAAGATGCTCTGAAAAGTAAGGTTTCTAGAACAATCAATCTTGTTGCCTAATTCCCTTTGGTTGGAGAGATATGCTCCTCGGAGTGCTCCTCGGAGTGCTCCTACGTCAAATCTGTTTTCTAGACAGCTTGTTCGGTTTGCTTGTTGTCTGAGAATTAAGCTGGTCAGGATTACATCATTCCATCCTCCTTTAAAAAGATTTGTCCTCAAATCCAGACCTTCTAGAAGAACAAACTCGTTGATTACTTGGTTCTCATGCATTCTTCTGAACCTTGGCAGAATGATGTTCCATCAGGCTTGAGCACATAGTGTTGTAACCTTTTTCATGCCATGAACACTCTAGGTGACTTTGATGAAAGCCAACAGCTTCTAAGGCAAACGATGATCTCTTTCATGTGAATCCTTTTCTCTTATTTCTGTTGATCCATGTTGCATCATCCCCTCCTCCTTTAAAAGGATTTGTTCTCAAATTCGAACCCTCTAGAACTATCAATACTTAGCTTGGATGTTCTTTTCCTTTTGTCCAATGTGTTGGTTTTGTTGCTGGACACACATGCCATTCCTCCTAGCTCAAAAACAAAGAGTTGCAGCCTCTTGATGTGCCTTAGATGCTCCACGAGGCTGTACTTAATCCAAATAACAGGATGAAGCTTATCAAAACATAAAAATAAAACATGATTCCCACCTGTTTTGATCATTGCGTGCTCCTTTTCGTGGACTGATTCAGATCTAATGATTTTTGCTGCTTCAGCTACGTTTTGGTCATGAATTGGTAGACTTACAGCCTTTGGCACCTCCTCTGGTTCAGCTGAAGCCGTGGAGGAATAAACCTCTTGTGGTGGAAGCCTCTTTGGTGGATATGACAGATTAAACTCTTTAAAGCAGGAAAAATCAAATTCAGGCTCCTCCCACTGAAAATTGGGTACATACATAGAACTCATTGTTATTTTAAGCTCTTCCCAAGTGATGATGGGTTCTTCCTCCTCCCATCGTACTTCTTCTTCAGCATTCCACCAAAATTTAGCCTCACCTCGCAGCATACTGTTAGCAAGACGCAACTTTTCCCATGAAGATACTTGATTATGGTGAATGAAGTGGTCTACGTCTTCAACCCATGAGAGGAAATCTTCAGGACCTTTTCGCCCAGCAAAAACCTTTGGTAGGTTCATAGGGTCGTGACCGTGATCTCTGATTCAGCTGCTCTGATACCACTTGATGCAACCTTGAGAACTCTAGGTTGTTTTAATCCCTGAATCTTCTGAAAAAGAGATCTGAGTTTTTCTGTTTGGTTTTTCTTTGGGTTTTTAATAATAAGGAAAAGAACATTAAAGGTAGAAGATAGATGAAGATGAAAAGAGATAGATGATCTTTAGGTCGAGTGAATGAACTCCCTTTATGATCTTAAAGACAAAGCTGTAGAGAATGAACTCTGAAGCTAGCAGCTGTTCAATGATGAACAAGGGATCACAATCACTGTGAAAAGAAAGAAAACTTGAATAAAACTCTCCATAGAAAAAAAGTCTGCGTAACAAAGTCTAAATAGAAAAACTAAGTAGGGTTTTCGACAATCCTAAACCCATAATTAAACCAAACTAGTCGGACTAATTAAACAAGAAAAATAACTAGAAATAATTAAAATCCTAAATCTAAAATCAGTGCTGAAACCGACTGCTGAAAACCGAGCAATTAACCTCTTGGTCGAATCCTTCTGGTTTGCTTCCTCAATTACTTGGTTTTCTTGATGAGAATGAGTCAGAAACAATCTGATAATGGTCTTGTCGAATTTCCCTTGCATGGATGATTTGAGCTTGAATTCACACGAACCGGCTTGATAGACGAGCTGAAAGTCTGCTGACTTTAAAAATTCATAACTAATTCTTCCCAGCGTCTTTTCAAGTGATTCCACTTTGTCTTGATCCCTTGATGGCTTGAGAATCTAAAACATTTTGAATCATAGCCTGAAACTTTCTTTTTTGGTTGGAATACCCTTCGTAGTGAGGATATGTCTATTCTGTGCAAGTCCTGAGTCACCGAGATTGTAAGCTCCGTAACTCCCAGACCTTTAATGTCGTTGTGATGAGTCTAGTTGCTAAAGATGCTCTGAGGAGTAAGGTTTCCAGAACAATCAATCTTGTTGCCTAATTCCCTTTGATTGGAGAGNTTTCAAGTGATTCCACTTTGTCTTGATCCCTTGATGGCTTGAGAATCTAAAACATTTTGAATCATAGCCTGAAACTTTCTTTTTTGGTTGGAATACCCTTCGTAGTGAGGATATGTCTATTCTGTGCAAGTCCTGAGTCACCGAGATTGTAAGCTCCGTAACTCCCAGACCTTTAATGTCGTTGTGATGAGTCTAGTTGCTAAAGATGCTCTGAGGAGTAAGGTTTCCAGAACAATCAATCTTGTTGCCTAATTCCCTTTGATTGGAGAGATATGCTCCTCGGAGTGTTCCTACGTCAAATCTGTTTTCTAGGCAGCTTGCTCGGTTTGCTTGTTGTCTGAGAATTAAGTTGGTTAGGATTGCATCACTAAGGAAGCAATTTGTAAAGGATTGGTCAGTGATCTTGGTCTACATCATGATCAGGCTACTTTTTACTGCGATAACTTAAGTGCTTTCTGTTTAGCCAAGGATCATGTTCATCATGAGAGAACCAAAGATATTAATGTGAGATATAATTTTCTGAGAGATGAGAAGAGGATTCAAGTGAAGAATGTAGGAACGACAGATAATCCTGCAGATATGTTCACTAAGCCAGTTCCTCACAGCAAGTTCAAGCATTTTCTTGATTTGCTGAACATCTCAAGCTGTTAATCTGGCCCTGGTAAGGGCATCTGGCTTGTAAGAGCATCTGGCCCTGATGAGGACATCTAGCTCTGCGGAGCGTCTGGTCCGACATGACATCTGACATTTGGTTCGACGGAACATCTGAGACAAAGAGAGAGTCTGGTACATCTGGCACAAAGAAGTGCATCCTGGTTCAATCAGTTTTGGAGGGTTTAAATCAAGGTGGAGATTTGTAATATATGACTTGAACACGGGTGATCGATCGATCAAGGTTTCATGATCGATCGATCACCACCGGTATTAAGCGATCGATCGATCAACTAAGGTGATCGATCGATCGGGTCCTGTTCCGGAAATATTTGGAAATTTCCTGTTTTCCCTTTTAAATATTTGAGGGTGAAAACCCTAGTGGTGAACCACGTAAAATCTCTGTGTTTTCTCTATTGCGTTTATCAAATCTGCCATCTATTTCTCTGTCTCTTCTCACATCCGTTATAATAGCGACTAATTCAAAATCAGCTCTATACTAAAATAAAATTTATTTATTTTTAATACATTCTTTTCACATTTTTATTGACACTCCAATTGATTATAACAATCATTACAATAATATATGAAATATTATATTTTTATTCACCTCAAGTCTCTAAAACCGAAGAACGACATTGCTTGAGTGTTCTATAATTATTATAGCAACTGAGGTAAGCGGAATTGGTAAATGAACATGAAGTGCTTATATTTTCGGTCCATATTTGGTGTATTATAGTATGGAAAGTCAATTTAAAGAGAAATTGAATTCCTTTGTTGTTGTCACACTAGATGTGAGGAAGAGGACAATCGAGTCCATGTAAACTGTGAAAGCATTACCCATGATTCTCTTAACTAACATCCGCCAAACTGAGTCTCGGCCTTGAATTGGAAAAGAAAATGGTTTCTTGTTTCATTTGGAGCTTTGAAAAACACACATTGGGTTGACACTCCCACACACTAAGTTGCCATACAGAATGTAGTCAAAAGTTTGTTCTTTCATTGCTAACCATGTCACAAAAGCTTGTGCAACTAAAAAGCATTGCCAAAAGAATTTTTTAAGTTTTTACAAACAATACGAGAAAAACTATCAATTTGGTACTACATTTAGTGACTACATATTCAATCACTAAAACATGAGATTCTTTTGTGACTACATTGTGAATTATTAATGACTAGAAGTAAGGAAGAGGTAAAGTAGTCGCAATTTTAGGACAACCGTACATAGTCGCCAACAAGTTGTAAATAAAAGATGAAGTGGAAACTATATATCGAACGCTACTGTAGTCACAAAGTATACCCAAAATTATGAAATTTTGTGATTTTTTATTCCGTAATATTTATGTCGCAAAATATTTAGCATAAAAAGTTGGTGAAAACGTTGAAAATATTGAATTAAATAGGTATACCAAACTTTAGTGACGATCATTTTTTGTTCCTAAGTAGCTGTAACATTGTGGCTAAGTACTCGCAAAATTGCGACTTTATTTGGTAGTTGCAAGGAGTGACAAATAGTTTGCCTATATAACCATGATATCTTTCACTTTGTACAACTCATTTAAATTTCTCAGTTAAAATATTTTCCCTCATCGACCAAGTAAGAAAAAGATTGATAAAGAAAAAAAATGTGAAATTTATCACGAGAGTGGACGTATAATAAGATTGGTCCATAAACTAATAATATTTCAAGTGAATTCTTGGTAGGAGTGGATCAATTCATGAATTTTGCAAATAGCCAGTCAAACGCGCAGAGCAGTGGATATAGATTCTATTGTCTTCGTTAAAAATGTCAAAACTCAAAACTTTTGTCGGGGTTAACTATATTGTCATTACTTAGCCATTTCTAACTTATAACGATTTAACCATCCATCAATCATGCAACTGAATTTAACAGATTGAATCAACTTAATTAGCACGTACCTTATCCATTCATACCTTAGCCAAAATTACAAATTTAAAAATGCTCATTTTCCGTGTTCTGATTCGGCATACCTTTGCATCATCCGAAACTATTTCCTTCTCGGCCGCAAACCATATTTTTCTTGTCTTGATTGGATCATTCGAACAATATCTCCCCTCATTACTTAGTCACTCAATCAACCATCCTCACATGACCAAGCAATGGTTCGAATAATTGATTCTCCATCCAAGTGATCATCCACTTTTGCATTCGGCCATCTCTATAGAACCACTTGCTCGACCAACTGCTTTCGGTAGTCAATCACATTTCGACACTCCTTGTACCCTCATTACGAATCACAATTATCCATTAATCACTCTCACTCTCTGCTCATATTTCACCCGAATAGTTGTAATCTGTCTAAAGCTACTCCCGCATAAATTCTGGCAATATAACCGGTTGACTTGGATCTTCATTCCCACAAAAAATTTTGAACCAACACCAGTATAACTGCATCTACACAATCGACCATTTTTGCCCAACTGCCCATCAAATTATGAATCCTCCGATTCAACATCAACTATCGGCCCATCACTTTCTCTTTCGCTTGCGCCAACATCGTTCAGATTGCATTCATAGCCGATATCTCTTGGAATTCTTTCCTTTTGTTCCCCTTTTCTCTGGCTTCCTATATGTGATTATTTGGATCTTTTACCATAACGAACGTGAATCTCCGAAAAAATAACTACATGTTTCTATTCAAAGGTCAAACACGATATTTTTCTTTCGATAATCGCTCTTGTAACTGCCCACTAGTTATTTCCAGTAGCTAAAAGGCTTCATAACCTTTTCCGCCAAAATTTACTGCAAGAATTTTACCAGTCTTGTGTAAATACAACACACATAATTTAAATTGGATCAGTCTTGTCCAAAATAGCTGATTTGACATTCTTTCTTGGATAACTATCACTTTATCTGAATTTCATGGATTTGATAGTTAGGCTCCTTCTTGCTTAGCCATTGAGTCCAGTTCGACTTAATTCCGCAAACCAAACTTAGTTTCGAGTAAGTGGTTATGGCATTAAGTTTAGTTGATTTCCCTCTTAAACCGTTGAATCTTTCACGTTTAATCACATGGTTCTCACTTGGCTTGACCAAGTTCAGATTTTCCAACTTTCTGATTTCCCGACTTTCCGGTAAGGATTGTGGGACACGGGAGTTACAAAGTACCTATGGCGAGACAGTGAATGATGCATTTCATGGTCCCATGAAAGTGATCATCGTATTCATGAAGAACATATCGATGAGAAAAACAATTTTATGACATGTTAGATGTTGCAAATATTCCACTTTGTGATGGTTTTCACGAAGCTCATTCACGATTTTTGTTGACTGTCGGTGTATGAATTGTAAAGCGGACCATAATTTAGCTGAAAACTGCATGGACTCATTTCAAAATACTAACCAGAGGGTAACAATGCAACTAATTCATACTATGAGACAAAAACGTTGATGCGAAAGATGTGATTATCATACTATACATTTAACGTATGTATAGATAATTGTATGATCTTCTGGAAAGAGGAAGAGAATTTAGAGCATTGTTAGTTTTGTGAGAAATTAAAATACAAGTCAAGTGAGGGGCGAACAAGAATATCATTCAATCATATGTGGTAATTACTTAATTCTGACAGATTGAAGAGAATGTATCGATAAAAAAGATTGCATCATCGATGAGATGACATGCTGAGCATGATTAAGAAGATGGAATTAGTCACCCATCAATTACGACTTAATGGAAGAATTTCTCATAGTTGCCTCCTTCAATTTCACAAAAAATGTGAAACGATTATATGTACATATGGATTTTTAATCCATTTGGTATGTAAAAAATCAATCATTATGGCATGTTATCATGACTCCATACAATGTACCCCCCCCCTCCAAGATATGACCATGAACAAGGATTTTTTATTTATGACTATTTTGATTTCGGAGCCAAATCATCCACGAGCTTGTCTTGATGTTTTACGATGTGCAATAGTTTACGATGTGAGACCGATATACATTCACGAACGATATTGGAGATTATTTACGATGTGCAATAGTTTTGAGAAATCTATGTCTTCCTTGTTTATAGCATGAACTTGTTTTATTTTTAGCCTTGTTTTATATTTTTGATGAATCTCTAGGTTTCTTTGTTTCAAACTGATAATTTTGGCATAAGTTAAAAAAAACTTGAACTTATTATTTTGACACTTTGAACTCAATTTTTAGAGTCTACATAATTTAAAAGTGATTTCAAGTATGAATCTCTATTAAATAATAAGGCTTTCTTGTATGAACCATATTTAGAATGATCTCTTGTAAGAACTGCATATGTATGATTTCAATATATGTTTTAAAACTTTTTTGAATTCTATGGAATCGCTCAGATTTCTTGAACTCTTCTTGTGATTTCATTTGTTTTATAGGTTCAAAAACTTACATTTATTTACAATTTTTCATTTGTGCAGGGCATGTACAACTGGAATCTTAGGAATACTGAATTGGTGAAATAAAAGCTCCTTAAATTTGGCACAAAACAGATGAAAGGGATGGTTAACCAAGTTAAGAGAGGTAGTAAAAGACCACTTTGGACTAATGAAACTATTTGGGATCAAATGTGGGTTCATTGGAACACTCCACATCAAATGAAGAGGAGTACAACTACATCAGAGTCTCGTAAATCTGATTGTGGTGGTTTTGGAGTACACAAACATGTTTCTGGTCAAAATTGTACTTGCAATTACATGACCAAAAGGTAATTTTTTTCTTCATCTACTTTAAGAAATGATATTTGCAAACCTTATCTGTTTTTTTCCCACTAACTCCTTATGTATTATTTACTTATAGGAGGAGGAATTGGGATGTGTCTCTCTAAGAGAAGATTTTATGAAAACACACACAAAGCCTTATGGGATGATAAAGCCAAACAAGTTGCTTAAGTCTATGAGAGGGATTTACATGCAAGAATTTCGCGGGTAAACTCATCAGACCCTTATCAATGTAGAAAAGAATGAGATATTTGTTCAGTATAGATTTTTCCTTCTTTTGATGAGCATGAATATTTGATGTCTCTATTTATATTCAATGTCTACTTTGAATGAGTGTAATTATTTTTTGATAGTGTATGATGGGTTCTATTTAGCTTAAATTCGGAATTGTATGTATGAATACGTCTAAATTATAGTCTTTGGCTCATCTTGAAATTGATCTCTTTAATCTAATGTCTTCATATGGTGTTTGTGTGTTTTTCAAATAGTCTTATATTTTATGATGCTTGATTTCAACTAGATTATTGTGATCGTTTCTGACTCAGTATTTGATATATGAAGAGCAACAACGCATGTCTAGAATTCTTTAGCATAATTTTTCAAAGAACATTAGTAAACTCATTTCTTATTTTTCATTCTACTTAAGTTAATATCTCATTATATGTTTTTAGTTTTTTTTAGTCCACTATAACAAATAATAGAGGAAACTATCTTGGGACTTGGACATCTTGTTGATATTCTCAATGACGGGATGGAAAAAGAAAGTAATGAAAGCTCAACGCCAACAATCTTAGAGATGAAAGTCCAACTTGAAGCTGCTAATCGTAAGACTGCATGACAAGAAGTGGAAAATGCTCGTCGTGATGAAGAGAAGTGGATTGCTCAAACTCAGATGACAAGCATGGAGATTCTTATTGATAGCTGAGGAAACAAGATCACAGACTTACAACCCATATAGATACAGAACCTACGGCAACTGCACTAACCTTAACACCAATACTACACGAGCCACATGACCACTCAGCTGTACGAACCACTTCACTAGTCACTTCACCAATGCTGATGCAAAACTCATCTCCATTATCTTTTGTTTTTCTAATGTGATATCTAAATTATTTATAGTGCTTTGGATATGTGAATATGTGGAAATTCACTTTTTGTAACTTATGACAATTTATTGGTTTTTAAAACTCAAATATTTTAAACTAGGATGCGAAATATTTGGATATCCACACTTTTGTTATTATATCTTTTATAATTTGGAAGCAAGATTTTGAAAAAATCATACAATTATTGGTCTTAAATAAGTTGTATATTACCACTATTTTCACACTACTGACATAGAGACAAAATGGTTGCTAATAAGTGACGATTTTATAACAAATAAATGTCTTAAATTAGTCACATATTTCACACACTAACTACGTCGAAAAAAGAAAAAAATTCACACACTAACTTGCAAAAAAAGAGATGTCTTTAAACCGACTCAAAAGCTACATTTTCTTTAACTATGTTGCGGCCTTAAAAAACTCAAGACCAGCCTTGGAGATCGCAAGTGGGTAATCTTCTTCCAGGAAAAAAGACTACCATATTACATTTATTTATGTCATTGTACTCATTTACAAAGAATAAAAAATAATGCACGATATCGTTCAATTTGTCCTAGTATTTATACTGCTTTGGGACCATGCTTAAGAGAAGTGAACGTCAGCTATACTCAACTTGTACAAAATATGCTTCCGTAACTTGAGAAAAAAAAGTTAAAGAAAAGACAATTTCATATCTCACTGCCATCATTATGTAAGGATACAATCCAACTCAATATATTTTAAAACCCCATGGAAATTGAGGGTCCTTTGTTACTGGTAAAACCTATAACGTGTTAAGAGGTTTTGTTGTTGTTTAATAAGAGCTCTAACGCCAAGTATTTATACAATAGATTATACCTAAATATGAACTTAATGAAAGACTAAACTACCCATCGATAATATGTCTTAACAATATAAAATATGTATTTCAACATCCCCCCTCAAGATAGCATAAAGGTCACGACTGCCCATCTTAAATTTAAAATTTTCGAATTCAAATCGTCCAAGAACCATTGTCATTACGTCTGCTATCCGTCCCTTTGTTCTTACATGTTTCGTAGTAAGTATTCCTCGTTGAACCGCATCGCGACCAAAATGCCAACGTTCTCCACATGCTTCGTATGTTCGTGAAAAACTGGATTCACACCTAGATGAATCGCCGCCTGAATATCACAATAAAACATACATGGTGTCAACGTGTCAACACCGAGTACAAAAAGAGCCTTTAGCCAACTCACCCCCTTTAAAGCATATTTCATAGCACAATACTATGCTTCCGCTGAAGATAATGAGACCGTATCTTGCTTCTTCGTCTTCCAAGAAATCAGAGAATTAACAAGTTGAATCAGATAGCCTGACAAAGAACGATGAGTAAGCAGACAGCTGGACCAATCAGCGTTGCACCATGCTGTAAGCAAAAACAGAGAATCCGCTTATAAAAGTATCCCTTGTCCCATATTGTTCTTGAGAAACCAATCTACATGTAATGACGCTTCCCAGTGACCTGTCTTTGGTGTCTTCATAAACTGTCTCAAGGTGTGCACAACATACGAGAGACTAAGTTGTATCACAACTAAATAGATAAGACGTTCGACTAGTCTCCGAGATCGGACTGGTTCTAGAAAATATTCCCCATCATCCAAAGCCAACATATAGTTTTTCTCAATAGGAAAAGAAACCGGTCCAACAACATAGAGTCTAACTTCAGAAATGATATCCAGTGCATTTTTTTTGTTGACATAGATATATCCCTAATGGACTATGAGCACTTCAATCTGAATAAAATATTTTCATAGTCCCAAATCCTTCATGCGAAAACACGAGCTAAGATAGTCTTTAAAACGATGAATGAGTATAAAAGAGCTACTTGTGATGAGTAAATCGTCCACATATACCAAGATATTCAACTGCTTGTTGTCCCGATGAAAAGTAAAGAGTGAATAATCAGAAAGACATTGAAGAAAACCATACCCAAGTAATAATGTCGCACGCTTAGCGAACCAACGTCACGGAGACTGACAAAGTCCATACAATGGTTAATGTAACCTGAATACTTGAGAAGAATCATTAGTCTGAAATCCAGGTGGTAATTTCATAAAATCCTCCTCCTTTAAATCACCATGGAAGAAGGCGTTCTGGACATTCATTTGGTGAACTTCCAAATTATTTACTACGAAAACTTCAAGGACTACACATATAGTCTACATCTTAATAACCGGCGCAAAAGTGTCCCCAAAATCCTCACCCTTAATCTGCTTATTGCCAAGGGCAATCAAACGAACTTTGTATCGTTTAATATTCCAATCAAACTTATACTTGATACCATACACTCATTTATATCCAATCACCTTCTTCCAAACGGTAAACATTCCACAGTCCAAGTTTTAATTTCCTCTAAAGCATCAATTTCAGTTAGCTTGCCTAAAACGCTCATCCAAAACCGCTTACGAATAGTGTTTAAGAATATGATTACTCATGATTGCATTGAGATATGCATAATGAGACTCCAAGAATCAAGACCAAGACATATAATCATCCAACGGATACTTATAATAATCAAGTAAAGGCATGTCAGAGTCAATCACTGTATTAAGAACATAGTCGGAAAGTTTTACCGATGGTTTCTTATGCCTCATACCATGAACAAGAACCAGCGGAGTATCAGCGACAAATAGCTCTATTTCGATTATCTCAATATCTGTTTTGACAGAATCCACCTGGGCATTCACCACCAACGTAGGAGCTGCATGTAACGGTGGTAAATATGTTTTATCTGCTGTAGAAGAATGGGATGAAGACGTTGTCGGAGAAGACGAAGACATTATCGGTGAAGAAACTGTCGATGACGTGAGAGGTACCAAGTTATCGGGATAAAGTAAACAATCAAAATCATCTTCATCAAAAACATCAAATTGAAAACTCATAGGAAAATAAAACGTGTCTAAGAGAGAATTTGAGAGAGTTGTAAAAGGATATTAATTCTTACAAAAGATGACATCTCGTGAGATTGAAATGGTCTTGGTTTCTAGGTTATACACCCCAATCTTTCTTTCCAATAGGGTATTCTAGAAACACACATTTATTAGTTTGTTAAACAAATTTATCACCATGATGATGTTGGTTGTGTACATATCATAAGCAACTGAAAACTCGCATATGTGATAAAGGTGGAGATCGTTCATACAAGAGCTCAAAGGGAGTCTTGCCGTCGAGAATCATAGTTGGCGTTCGATTGATGGATAACCAGCAGCCAACACACATTGTCCCAAAAATTCCAATGGAAAAGAAGCTTGAAAACGTAAGGCACGAGCAACATTGATAATATGTTGATGCTTTCACTCTACACATCTACTTTGTTGTGGAGTTCCGACACATGATATCTCGTGTATGATACCTCTACCCCAAAAATAATTTGTAAGACCAACAAACTCCGTTCCATTACCTCACTTCTAATATGCTTTACTTTCTTCTCGAATTGACGTTCGACCTAGCGACGAATTGTTTCAAATGCGTAGGAGCAACTTGTTTGTTTGGTAAGAGACATATCCAAAGTGACCGAGAGTGATCATCAAGAATAGTAAGGAAATAGGTCATTCCACAAAGCGCAAAGTCTGATAAGGCCTCTAGAGATCACAATGCATAAAAAGCACATGTTTAATTCAAACTAATCGGAAATAGGCTTTGAGACTGCTTAGCATGAATAAAAATGTCACATGTCTTGTGATCAAACTTATTGCTACTACTAGTAAAATTTGAAATAGATAAAACCTCCAACACTTTAGGCAAAAAATCTCCCATAGGTCGATACCAAATCCAGTAGAATCATGGGCCAATACATGCAATGCAACAACAACATCTATACTCTTACAGAAATATAATCCATCTTGCTCCTTACCTGCTCCAATCAACATCTGCGTAATGCGGTACTGAATAACACACAAAGCATCAATTATTTGGAAAACGCATGCTCTCTGTCGAGCAAGCTGAGAAATCAAATGGAACTGCAAGCCTCAACAAAATACACCTCTTCAAGACACAAATGAGATACTAACTAAATCGTTCCATAACGAGTATAAGTAGTATAATTGATATTCGGAAGTTTACTCAATATCAGAGACATATCACAAACACTAACCAACAACTCAACCAAACTCGTTATATGATTAGAAGCACCTGTATCAATAATTCAAGAATAGTAATAGAACTTACCAGCAAGTTTGGTGAATGAGGATGTCGAATCGGGTTCATCAAGCAACAACAAAAATTTCTGCCCATTGTTTATCACTTATGCCCGTGATCCCAACATGATTCGCATTGGTGAGAACTGAGTTCGTCGCAACAGCTGGGACCGCCACAATATTGTTAGAACGAGCAGTATCACCACCACAACCCCTTCCTGAATTTGGCAGAAGTGATGGTTGTTGACGCATAGCGATCCGTGCGCGACGACTTTTGTCATGTCGCCACTCCAGATATCCAAATATTGGAAAAAACTTTCCGGTATGTGTCTGGCATTTCCACATACTGCACACACAAGTCGTTGTTTGTTGTCATATTCGCCTGTAATGGGACAAAGTCGAGCACCAGCTTGAAGCGCGAAACTCACTTCCTCTGCTCTATAGGCCAGAACACGATCAACTGCCTTTAACTCCTCATCCTGCATAAGAAAATTATACGCTTCGTCAAGTGTTGGGAAACAAAGACTTCACCGACCCTTAAAGTGTCTCATCCAAGCCCATCAAAAATTGATGGAGCTTATCATCTTCTCTTTCTTCTTTGAACTTCTTCAATGGTTTTTGCACGTTAATAATCCGCCAAATTCATTCGTAGGTGAGTGAACTTACCATAACATGTCTCAATTTTCATACCCTTTTGTTGACAGTTTGCTAGCTCTGCCTTCAACTTTTGAACCCTCTAATAATTTCTAACAGAGAAATGCTTTTGTATATGGGTCCACTATTCATGAGTTATCTCGTGATGAGACAACGATGATCAAATTTTCTCATCTATCATCAACTTGGTCCAAGAGATGACCGTAACATTATTTGCCTACCAATCCTTAAGATCTTCATCTTCTTCATCAGGGATCCATCAAAAAACCAAACTTTTTTCGAGTTTTGAGTGCTAATCAAAGGTTCCTAGCCCACTCGTCATAGTTGTGGCCTTAATATGGAGGTTGAGAGATCACTGTGTCGAGATTATCGCCTGATGTTAAGTCGTATGGATCAATACTACGACGAGATCTCACACCCTTAACCACCGCCATGTTCTCTGATGATTTTATGATTGCATCTGTTATCATAAGAGAATTTACTCGATAGAAAAATTAGAGTATTACAAGGTCAAAGAAAGAAGAGAACTAATTTTAGAATCAAGAGAATGATATATGTGAATATTGCATTATTTTAGTCTAAGAATTAGTCGCATTCTCATAGTGTCTATAGTCTTTTTAAGTAGTTTTAGTATGATTTGTTAGCTAAAAGTCTCTAGTTTCGTTTAGGAGTCTTAGGATAGCATTTTGTTTGTTTCCTCTCCTCTTCTACTCTATTTTAAGACCTTTGGATCAATTCACAAAGAAAGAAATCCCTGAGGACGAATCCCGGGGACTTGAGGGATGAAACAAGCGAGCACCGACCCTTTTCAGAGATTCCTGGCAGCCAAAAAAGAAGCTGGCAATCAGCCCCCCTGCAGAATAACCGCCAGACCTCGTCGCAGAAAAAGCTGGCGGCTAGCAGGAGTTCATGGCGGCTAGCCCCATTGCTCCAGACCGCTAGGATTGAAGAAAAAGATTCCTGGCGGTCCAAGGAGCAATTCCTAGCTGCCAACCCCACTGCTCCAGACCGCCAGGATCACCAGAAACCACTAAAAACTCCTAGGTCCGAGCCGGTTTATCCTGGGTCGACCCGACCCGACTTAAATTATGTATAAATACCCTTCTAAAAATCTCTAAGAACCCTAAATTTTTCTCCTTTTTTGTTCTTGTGAATCGAACACTAAACTTCTCTGAATCTTTGTATTTGTTTTACCTTTCTTCTATCTTCTTTTTTCTTTATCTTGATCATGAGTTTATTTTGTGTTTTTACATATTCTAGGCTCATGATTAGTGAGTAGTCCTTTAGTGTAATCATGGGTTAGGTTAATTAAGTTTGATCTAAGTGTTAATCTTGATGTTAGAGGTTGGGTTTACATAGATTCACATGATTTAGGGATGCTTAAAGCTAGATTTGAAGTGATAGATGAAATCCTAGATTCAAAGGCTTTCACACCCGGAAGATGTTTGATGAAATGCCTAAGAGAATCTAAATCATGCTTAACATTCTTAGCCTATGGGAATAGATGATTATGATGTTAAGTAGGCTATTAGGCTTGGGATTAATGATTAATGAGCTTAGGATTGCTATTGGGATATTAGCTCTACCTTAGTACATTACATGGATTAGAATCATGAAAATGATCTAATTGATTTGTGGCCTTTCCTTTGAATGGAGCTACATTACCTCAACCTTGCATTTGATTAGCATTTAGATTCCTCGATCATACACCTAATCCATTGCTTGCATGTCTTAGTATTGAATCTCCTTTAGAACCGTTTAGTGTTTGTGATTGCCCTTTCAGTTGTTGCTATCTTTATTTTGTTTTGTTTGTTAGTTGTTTAAGATTGGAAATCGTCTCCTTGATTAGACTTAGATTAGTGAATGCTAGCTTTAGGATTAAATGCATAGAAAATTGCTCCTCGTGGTTCGATAACCCTAAGTGCTACAACGTCTAACCTTAATCTTGATGCCTAGGAGTTTAGTCTTAGATCAAAGCTTGATTCAAAAATTATCCTCTATCAGAGAACAACGTGTCCAAGTATCGAAAGCTCCGAGTCGAATTTGGCATAATCGACTTTGAGCTCTGATACCATGATAAAACCTAAAACGTGTCAAGAGATTTTTCTATCGTTTAAGAGCTCTAAGATTAGATATTTATATAATAGATTTTAGATCTAAATATGTACTTAATGAAAGACTAAACTACCCATCGACAATATGTCTTAACAATATACAATATATATCTCAACAGTAATCATACTGTTTTTAAACATTAGTCATAAGAGAAAGAAAGCTACATATCATATTATATCTAATTTTATTAAATTTCGTAGGATTCCCGCTTAAAACTAATTAGTATATACTGCTTAGTCTATTATCTGCTAACTTCTGATATATAAGATTTATTTTTTTAATAAATTTAACTAGTTTTATTCGATTACATTCATATTCTAAAAATGTATATGGTTGGCTACATAATTTTTGTTTTATTCTGTGAGCTTGAGCCTTGACCTTTGATGTTATCATTGCAAAGTTGCAAACTGTAGATTAATGGGATCAATCATAGTTCTGATCTGTTAAGCACAGTACACAGAAGTTGCATGGGACTTCGTCGGTGATCTTTTAAATTCTAAGACGCGTAGGCGTAACACATTTATCTGTAAATATTTATGATTTTTATGTATCAAACATCAGTAGTGGTACGGCACAATTAAAAATCTGACCAGCTGTATGTAATATGAAAGTACAACACGTCTTTGTCCTCTTACCGTACATTTCTCCTCGCAACTTGTAAAAGTCATGTGCCAGCCTATCATGTCATGACCCTTTATATATATATATATTTATTGTGAATTCTCCTTTTCAGTAATGTTTTCTGTTATCAAGCATTTGTATATAATGTCTTAACATTTAACTAGATGTTGATGATCCTACGGCATAGAAATTTGTAACATTAAATCGTTGAACTTTTTTTTATGACTAGAAGTTTCTGGATTGTGGACTCTTAATTGTTGCATCTTTAAAAGTATATTCGTTCGAGATAGTGGTATTTTACGCATTTAAGAAAAAAAATATTAGAATTGTGTTTTGGTCCACCAAACTTAAGTCCCTAGTGTTTGCGGTTTTCAAAATGGATTTTGGTTATATAGTGTAGATTTTTGTTTTCCAAAAACTCAAGATAATTGAATTTTAGATTTTACGTACAAAACATAAAACTCTTCAAAATTTTGTTTCGTTTCTAAATTAAGCAATCTACTTTTTTTTTTCAAAATCATGAATGAAAAAAAAACGGAAATCAATGCAACTATCAGAAACAATCAAGACATATAGTTTGTCGAGTACATTAATTGTAATCTAGTGGTTAAATCTCCAGAGCCAATTCTCAAGGCTCCATGGTTTGATTTTCTTCCACTACATAATGAAAGGAATATGTGAGACTAAATGAGCTATTAGACCGATCCGTTGTGATCCGTTTGTTGACAAAAAAATGAATAATGTTGAAAAAAAAAGAATTATAACCTTATATTGGATTTCCACAAAATTAAAATACAAAGGTGTAGCTATAAAAATCGTTGCACTTTTGCTAATTCTCTACATTTCCAGAGTGAACATAGTTCGAAGAAGAATGAATATATATAAGATGTAATATGAAAAAAAACTATGGGTTTTACCAAAAAAAAAAAAAAGAACAACTATGGAAATAAAAGAAACTAATCTACGATGGATCCAAGCAATAATCTGACCAAAAAGCTTTGCTTCTTCCCATTCTTCTTTTCTCTGTACCGATATTGCAAAGGAGACGAACAAGAGGAGACCGAAGAAGAAGAGTAGCAAGACGAGACATAGGAGGTAGAAGAAGATGATGAGTAACACGATGACGTTTTAGGTTTGCTTTTAGTGTAGTTGTAGTACTCCAGAGACAGCTTAGAGAGCTTCTCAGTCAGACAGAGGGAACAGATTCCAGGGGACTGTCTGTGTTTCGTGTGCTTCTTGCAAGAGAAGTTACTGTCTGAAGTGGAATTGGAATCTGATTTCTTCCCGTTAGGGTTCTTTGATTTCATTGCTTTTTTTGATCTACTGGTGATGAGGAAGTTAGCCATTGATGAAATTTGTAGTGAGCTTTGTGTTCTTTTTCTATTTCTTTGTCTTGTTTCTTTTTTTTTCCTTCTCGCGTTTGTATTTATAGGTGATTGGTGTCATCAATGCAAACTGGTTCTGATTTTCCAAGATGCTTCCAACATCCTTCTCTTGTATTCTTTTTCAACGAGAGAAAAAATTAACAAGAAAAAGAATCTTGGTGAAATCAATGTGGATGGGTCCATGATTTAAAATAAAAAATGTTTATAATCCAATTTAATAAACACTTTTCGTTATTGACTAGTCACAAGACTATTATATACTCATTACATTTCGTTTTAAGTGATGTTTAAAATTGTTATACAAAAACTATAAATCTACAAAAAAAAAACTTTGAAAAAATTAGGTGAGATAACCCAAAAAATTATTTTGGTCTCTAACATATTCCCATGTACAATTACCATCCTATCTTAAATTTTTCCCCTCCAATTTTTCTTTCTCTTTACCAATGGAGGGTAAAGAGTAAAAGTAAAACCACCTCATTATTTAATGGAGAAATGTATTGTATAACCACAAAAACATATATTTGCTAAACTAACCAAAACAAAAAAAGTAAAAATGTAGTTTTTATATAATTCCATTTTTATCCTTATTTTTCCCTTATTCTATTTCTTTTTTTCTATTTCTTTTTCTAATTCCTTGTTTTTCTACACTTTTTTCATCTTTCATCCCCACCATTTTTATTTGATTTTTTTTGTTTAATATAGATGTTTGATAAAACTTTCTATAATACAAAAAATATTGATGTTTTTTTCACATTCACTATAACTTGTATTTAAAAAAACGATATATTTCACAATGAAATTTAAATAGCATTCTAAGTTACGTAATTGTAAAATAGCCCGTCTATACAAGATAGTCAGAATATTTTTTGCAATTCATAATACTCTATTTATTTATTTTTTCAAACATTGTTTTTATTAAATACTCCTCCCCATTATTTTAATACCTTTTATATTGCAGACTTTTACAACTTCCAATTAATTAATTTATCATTATATGAATTATTCAACACACCTTGATGTGTTCTAATGAATAGAAAATAGTCATCTATATGGAGTACTATATGTAATAGTCTGACTACTAAGTTTAATTTTTTCGTTCAATTTGTTATTTTCTTGTTTTTATACTTGTATATTTGATAACTCATAATATTAGTTGAAGTTTACCAATTAATTTAATATTAACAATGAAATTAATAGTTTTTTACATTTATAATTAGGTTTCAATGTTCTTGAAGTTGGATATGTCTTTACACAAATATGTAGTCTGACTATTCACTTAGTATTGCAATTTCTTAAATGTTATAGTGATTTTTGACTATATACAAAATATATTTATGTACCAAAAAATTTAAAGTACGTCTAATAGGAAAAAAATCTACATTTTTTGTGTAGTTACACTTTTATCTCGATATATATAGAAATATGTAAAGCAATTTGAAGTTTGGGTAGATAAAGCAAAAAAATTAAAAATAAATAAAGAAATATAACACACTTGTCTCAAGGATAATATGGTCATAATGAATGCTAAATATTTTATTGCAGAAATATAGAGTTTTGTATTTGCTAATATCCTATTTTATAGATATCTTGCCAAATCACCCTTATTTAATTAGTTTTTCTTTTTGTCAAAACCACAAAACTAAATTTTGATTTTTTTGTTATTACACATGACTCCAAGAAAAAATAGTACTCCCTCTGTTCCGGTTAAATGATGTTTTGGAGATTTTTCTTGTGTTGAAGTGATTTTTTTTCAAATTTATGTACAAAAAAAATTAAAGCTATTTAGTTTTTTCTGATTATTTATATTTTGCAGAACTCTTTTATTGGTTGAGTTTGTGATAAAGGCAGAGAGAATATAATTTATCTTTTTATCCAACATAACATGAACTAAAACTAATTTAACCAATAAAATAACATATATGATACGATCTTAAGAATTTAAGTAAGAAGAAGAGTTGGTCAACAAGTCCAAAGGGAAAGACTCTAGCTCGTTTGGAGGCTTTAATGTTGGATGAGATCTTTTAAAGTGTTTCATCTCTTTCATTTTGGTCTTAGGATTTTGGTGAGGTTTTGGGAGATAGCTTTCGCTATCTTGAGCATATCGTTTCCGATCTGATGGGAGAGTTTCCATAGATCATCCTCTTGGATTCTCTATTTCTATCTTTCTTACTTGTATTGCTTTTCTATTTCAACCAAAGAGAGCTTACAAATTACCTTTATCATTGAGTTCATATCAAAGAATCGATCCTTGATATGGAAGGTGAGTCTAAGCAATTTATTCCAACAGAAGCTTCAAGCACCAAAAAGGAATCATGTCTGGTGGTTGAACCGAGGTTTGTGGATACTAATTCAATTCCAGAAACAAATTCGAAAGAGACAATATCTTCAACCTGCAAGACTGATTTTGTTATACTCTCAGGTATCATGTTCTGCCTTGGAATATAAGCATAATATGTTAGGGATCTGTGAGAAGGAGATGGCAGTGGAGAATTTACTTGGTGAGCATCCTCCTGTAACATCACAATTCCAATCAGCTTGTGACCGCATCGGTAAGAAGAAAAATGCATACCAAGTATTCGAGAGTATGTCTTTGAGGACTGATGAAATGCACAAGAGGTTAAAAAGACAAAAATCTGTCAAGCCAGGGAGATTCAAGTTTAAAAACAGTTCTGGAACAAGAGATATGATTCAAAAACATAAATGGTTTATTGATATGATGGCATATTCGAGGATCATCATAAGGAATTTGGTGAGTTTTTTAGCCAGCAATGGGAAGGCTTGCTTGAGATTAGTTTGTGGTTCTATATGGGCAAATGTTGGTACAGATAAGAACCTGCATATTTATACTTTGTCCATAAAGCTCAGAACACATGAATATGGTGGAAAGAGTCAAGTAAGAGTTGGTAATCGCAATGTATGGGCTGGTCAAATGCTCTTTCACATGTAAAGTAGACTACAGAGAGAAGAAGAGAAGGTGTTCCAAATCGTGGAGGTATAAGTATAAACATAGTACAAGACATTGGACCGTCACATCAATGAAACAACATACTCAGACAAGGAAATCATGTGTTATGTGCTAGTGTGACAATACATTGCATTTTCAGTTCATTTTTGATTGGTTGGGAGAGGAAAGGAAGAGAACGGTGGCGTTTCTCAAGGATTTTACTTTCACAGGTGTAAATGAGGAACTAAGAGATAAGAGATTTACGACCAATAGAGAAGCAGAGTATGCTCACACACGAGCAAAAGCACGAAGCTTACAACGTATTGGACGAACATGAGAACTTGGAAATGAAATCCTTGAGCATCTTGGTGATACAATCTTTGAGTATGATGGTAAAAAACGTTCACTGTTTCAATTTCTTCAGCCTCATGGAGAGTTGATGAGTGATGTTGACGTGAGGTTTGTGAGACAGAGATGTAAACATCATAAGAAGGAAATATTTTCACCACTACATATGTTCAAATTTTACCTGAGACCATGCATACTTGTTAAAATGGACAATTGGACATTGATTCTTATATTATTGCACTCTGCAATTATGGCTACGAGAATCTTCTTTTCAGTGCGTCATTGTTGGAAAAACAAGGCTACAAAAAGGGCAAAAAGAGTTATTGTCTTCTACTATTGCGTTTGGTGAGCTTGTCCAGCTAGAACAAACCACTTATGAAAGGGAAGTACATGTTTATATATCCTTATGGTCATAATGGCATCTCTGGATCAAAGCGAATTGTCATTCACCTTCTTCAAGCTTGAGGACAAGCTTGTTTAAATGGGCGGGGTATTGATACGATCTTAAGAGTTTAAGTAAGAAGAAGAGTTGGTCAAGAAGTCCAAAGGGAAAAACTCTAGCTCGTTTGGAGGCTTTAATGTTGGATAAGATCTTTTAAAGTGCTTCATCTCTTTCATTTTGGTCTTAGGCTTTTGGTGAGGTTTTAGGAGATAGCTTTTGCTATCTTGGACAGATTGTTTCCGATTTGATGGGAGAGTTTCCATAGATCATCCTCTTGGATTCTCTATTTCTATCTTTCTTACTTGTATTGCTTTCCTATTTCAACCAAAGAGAGTTTACATATTACCTTTATCATTGAATTCATATCAAATAACTTATCAATATATCATAATCTAGATTTCCAAAAGAGATAAATAACTTTAAATTTTATATCAAAACTTAGAAATATCACTTGTAGTGAAACTAAAAAACTATTAGTGTATATGATTGTGTTCATTTCATTGTAAATAGTTCATTGGTTTAGGGATTGCGAGCTGGTGAGATAAACCTGTTAGTATGTTTTACATTTCCGGTTTATGGTTGGTTTAGCCATGGTCAGAGTCTGTATATAAACCCCCCATGTACATTTTACACTAATTAATAAGAATGAGTGTTATTTACTAATATGGTATCAGATGTAAAACACTTCTTCTCTCTCTAACGGTATTTCTGCGTTTCTCCTTTTCCGATCATCGGATCTTCATCGGAGCTCGTTTTTCCGTTTGATCGAGCTCATTTCTTCTTCATCTCTACCTTCCTTCACCTATGCGATTTCATATCTCATCGAGAATCAATTCAATCTCGAGCTGAAATCGATTTCAATGGGGGAAAAGGAATTGCAAGTCAAAGTATCGCAAATCTGTCTCAGATTCAACTGAATCTGGTTCTCCCTCTTCACCGAAGACTTATGGCAAGACTCCGAGCTCAAATCTGCGTCGCGATTCTATGCCATCTTCAAATCCAGTTCAAAATCTCAGATCTGAGGTTTCACCATCCTTTGATCGCTTCGAGGTATCTTATTCTCCTGATAACATACATTTTCCATATCACCTTCATAGTTCAGATCATCCAGGACTAGTTTTAGTATCAGACCTACTAGATGGAGATAATTTTGGTGTATGGATTGTTGCTATGACAACTAGTATGGAAGCTAAGAATAAGATGGGATTCCTTGATGGACATATACTGAAACCTACATATAATGATCCTTATTGCAAAATCTGGAATCGATGCAATAGCATGATTAAGTCTTGGTTGCTTAATAGTGTTACGAAGAAGATATACACTAGTATTCTCTACTTCAAAGATGCTAGTGGTATATGGAAGGACTTATACACTCGCTTTCATAAATTCGATCTTCCAAGATTATACAAGCTTAGGCATCAGATTCATTCCTTTAGACAAGGAAGTCTTAATCTGTCATCATACCATACTCAAACTCAAGCTTTGTGGGAAGAGCTATCTAACATTCAAGTTGTTGCTCGTACTGTTGAGGAATTGTTGGCAGAAAGAGAAACTAATAGAGTAATTGACTTCTTGATGGGACTTAATGACAACTATGAGAACATCCAGAGTTGAATTCTTATGAAAAAGAATCTGCCAACATTATCAGAAGTGTATAATCTGTTGGATCAAGAAGAAAGTCAGAGATCAGCTAGATCTTCTCTTCAAACAGATATAGAACCTTCAGCGTTTCAGATAACTCAACCACAAAGTCAGAATTCAAGATTGTTTCAAGGGAACTCAATGAGTCCTTCTCCAGCAGGTTATCAATCTCAGAGGAAAGATAGACCATTATGCACATTCTGTGGAAAACTTGGTCATGTTGAAGACAAGTGTTACAAGAAGTATGGTTACCCAACAAATATGAAGCCAAAACAGAAATTTGACAAGTCTACTACCAATGAAGCAATGTTATTGAATGCTAATGTTGGAGAACATATTGAGCAACAAGCAAATGTTGTTGATGAACTCACTGCAACTCAGATTCAACAGCTGGTTTCTTATCTAAGTAGCAAGCTTCAACCTCTAAACACCTCACACACACCTGAAGTGCACTCTATCTCAGTAGATTCTATACCTTCATCCTTTAACACTTGCCTGATCACTAGTACCTTCTTTCCCTCTATCTTTTGTTCTTTTACCAATGTGGCTAGGCCTTATGCTTGTTCCATTGATAGCAACATTGTAGCTATCAATGCTTGGGTGATAGACTCAGGAGCTACAAACCATATCTGTCATGATAAAACCTCTTTTGTCAATTTCAAAACTCTACCTAATACCACTGTTACCCTCCCAAATGGTATTCCGGTGAGCATTGTTGGATTAGGAACCATTCACTTGGGTAGAAAATTAGTTCTTCATGATGTTCTCTATATACCAAATTTTAAGTTCAACCTTCTTAGTGTAAGTTCTCTCACCAAAAGTATGGGTTGTCGTGTTTGGTTTGATGCTTATTCTTGTGGAATTCAGGTGCATACACAGGAATATCTGATTGAAATGGGTAGACAGGTGGCTAATCTCTATTTCTTGGATATAGAATCTCTTTCATCTCCAGGTACTAAGTCTTCTATCATTTCTGCAAATGCCTGCACTTCTGAATTATGGACATCCTTCTATGTCAAAAATAAGAAATATGCAAGATCTATTAGCTATACCTAGTAATAAAATGAGTGCAGATGATCATTGTAGAATCTGTCATCTCTCAAAACAAAAACATTTACCTTTTATATCTAATAATACTCTTTCTTAGAATCCTTTTGATCTCATTCACATAGATATTTGGGATCCTTTCTCTACTAATACCCATGATGGTTATAGATATTTTTTTACTATAGTTGATGATTGTTCTAGAGCTACCTGGGTTTACCTTCTCAAAAACAAATCTGATGTCTTACAGACCATTCCTTCTTTTGTAGAAATGATAGAGAACCAGTTTGAATCTAGGATTAAGAGAATTAGATCTGACAATGCTCCTGAACTCAACTTTACCTAATTTTACCAATTCAAAGGTATCCTTTCCTTTCATTCTTGTCCTGAAACATCACAACAAAACTTAGTGGTTGAAAGAAAACATCAGCACATTTTGAATGTTGCTAGATCTCTTTTCTTTTAATCACATGTTCCTTTAGCCTATTGGGGTGACTATATTCTTATTGCAGTTCACCTTATAAATCGTTTACCTTCTCCCATTCTTCAAAACAAAAGTCCTTTTGAAGTCTTAACCAAGAAACCACCAGATTATACCCAACTTAAAGCCTTTGGCTGCCTTTGTTACTCTTCTACATCACCCAAGAACATGCATAAATTTGAACCCAGAGCTAGAGCTTGTATTTTCCTTAGTTATCCTACAGGATACAAAGGATATAAGCTCTTAGATCTTGAATCAAACTCTATTCATATCTCAAGACATGTTGTCTTTCATGAACAACTCTTTCCTTTAGTTAAGTTAGATATGTCACAGGAAGAAACATCTTTCTTTCCTGATCTGATTAACTCTCCTCCTATGGAATCTCAACTTCCTGGTATTGAAGAATCTTCTTCTTCTTTACCATCCATAGAGATTGTGCCTTCTGCCAATCCTGATAAAGATGTTCCTGAACCTTCTGTTCAAACATCGCATAGGAGGATCAAACGTCCTGCTTATCTTCAAGATTATCACTGTCATTCAGTGAATTCTTTAACCATTCATGAAATATCCCAGTTTCTTTCTTATGACAAGATCAATCCCCTTTATCTTTCTTTTTTAGTTTCCATAGACAAAGAAAAAGAACCTTCTACCTATATTGAGGCAAAGAAGTTTCTTGTATGGTGTGGGGCTATGGAGGAGGAGATTAATGCTTTAGAAGGAACACAAACTTGGTCTATATGCTCTCTCCCTGCTAACAAGGTTCCCATTGGTTGTAAATGGATCTACAAGGTTAAATTTTATTCTGATGGGAGCATTGAGAGACATAAAGCTAGACTAGTGGCTAAGGGATACACTCAAAAAGAAGGAGTGGACTACACAGAGACTTTTTCTCTTGTTGTTAAACTCACAACAGTTAAACTCCTTCTTTCTCTTTCGGCCATTTATGGTTTTTCTCTTCACCAACTTGACATTTCTAATGCATTCTTGAATGGTGACCTTGATGAAGAGATATATATGAAGTTACCTCCTGGATATGCATAGAGAAAGGGGGACAACTTACCTCCAAATGCTGTCTGTAAGCTTGAGAAATCTTTGTATGGTCTGAAACAAGCATCTCGCCAGTGGTTTCTTAAATTTTCTTCAACATTATTGAGCCTTGGTTTTATCCAAACTTATTCAGATCATACATGCTTTCTGAAGAAGACTGATCAACTTTTTCTGTGTGTTTTGGTCTATGTTGATGATATACTTATCATTAGCAGTAATGACTCAGAGGTCACTGTGTTGATTGATCAACTCAAGTCTTACTTCAAACTGCGTGACTTAGGACCTTTGAAGTATTTCTTGGGTTTGGAAATAGCAAGATCTGACAAAGGCATTCATGTCTGTCAAAGGAAATATGTCTTGGATATTTTGGATGAAACATGTCTTCTTGGTTGTAAACCATCTTCTATTCCTTTGGATCCATCAGTCAAATATTCTAAAGATGCTGGTGGAGATTTGGTTGATGTAGAGTCTTACAGGCGATTGATTGGCAAGTTAATGTATCTTCAAATCATAAGACCAGATATAACTTTTGCAGTTCACAAGATGAGTCAATACTCTGCAGCTCCTAGACGAGCTCATCAGCAAGGAGTTTACAAGATTTTGCATTACATCAAAGGCACAATTGGCCAAGGTCTGTTTTATTCTGCTAAGTCTGATTTATAGTTGAGAGCTTTTGCAGATGCTGATTGGGCTTCGTGCCAAGACACTAGAAGATCCACTTCAGGCTATTGTATCTTCCTTGGTGACTCCTTAGTCTCTTGGAAATCAAAGAAGCAGCAAGTGGTCTCTAAATCCTCTGCAGAGCAGAGTATTGCAACCTGTCCATGATCACATATGAGTTGGTATGGCTTACTCAGTTTTTCTTTGAACTTCATATTGATTTACAAAAACCTACTCTACTTTGGTGTGATAATACTGTTGCCATACACATTGCTTACAACCCTGTTTTCAATGAGAGAACTAAACACATAGCAAAGGATTATCATAGTGTTAGGGAACGATTATTGGCTGGTTTGTTCAAGCTTATGCATGTTCGGTCAGCTCAATAATTGGCAGATCCTCTCACTAAGGCATTGTATCCTACTCCTTTCCAACAGTTGGTAAGCAAGATGGGTCTACTCAATATATTTTTCCCATTTTGAGGGGGACTATTAGTGTATATGATTGTGTTCATTTCATTGTAAATAGTTCACTGGTTTAGGGATTGTGAGTTGGTGAGATAAACCAGTTAGTATATTTTACATTTCCAGTTTATGGTTGGTTTACCCATGGTCAGAGTCTGTATATAAACCCTCCATGTATATTTTACACTAATTAATGAGAATGAGTGTTATTTACTAATAAAAACCAACTTAAAGTGAAACGGAGTAAGTATTGAACCTTACTCAATAAGCATCAATCTTACCAATTTATGAATAACTAAGATTTAGCAGACATTTTTTGTTTGTATGTGAACGAAAAAAGTTTGTTAAGTAGTAAGTAGATGCAAGCATTATTAGTTTTGGCCAAACGTTTTGTTGTGTTGTTGTGTTTGGTTTTGTTATGTTAGATGAATGGCTTGGATGTAACAACCGATTGGTTCGATCCGATGGGTCCACCTAAGTAGGTTAGTCGGTGGGCTAGTTTTCTTGGAGCTTTATTTCTCAAATGCCTCTCAGAGGTTAATGCCCATCTGTCTATCTATCTCTGTCACCGTGTGGCGACTGTTAACTGCTCATGACACTTGTCAATCCTTTACTTCTTTAGACAATCATTGATCAACCCATGTATAATAAAGTATTCACAGTTTCACACTTTTAAAGTATTGATTACGATAAGAGAGTTGTATTCATAGTTTTATATTAAGAAAATTGATAGGAAACCACAACTGTGATTATAATTTTGTTCTACAAATCTTACACACAAAAGTTTAACCAAATAGATGATAGTCTAATGGAGATATATCCCCCGAAAAGGTAGTTATATCTCCTAGTTCAAGTTTGTTTGACTGATCAAAAACATGTATAATGTGACTAGTTTTGGAACTTAGAAATTAGAAGAGATGTGGGTCCTAAAAGGGTAAATCTAAACCTTGTTTTCAAATGTTTGAGTTTGTATAATCTATTTAGGCGCACGGTAATAGCATTCCACCATGATTAAAATCAAACCCGACAATCTAGTCAAAAACAACTTCATCGATCATCTAAATCAATTAGATTACTTAATGGCTGAGTTTTAACATTTATTAGTTTTTGCTCTGGTAAGTGTTGTTGAAGTGGTTTTGAATGAATTAAAAAATTCAATATGAGATGATACATTTGAAGATACAACATTGTTGTGACGGAGTGTCTGTACTAGCGGAAGTGCGACAGAAAATGCTACAACGAACTGAGTTCTGTCACAGTGTCTACGACAATTGACGATGCTACAGAGGCTGCAACAAAATAATGGATAAGTACGAGATGAACAAATGGATAAGCTGAAAATATTCTTGGAGCAGGGCTGAATATTTTAAAAGGAGATTAATACGATTTGAAGATTTATCTCGAAGAACATATTATCAAATAAATAGTTTTCCTAAATGTAATAAATATATTTAGGAAAGATTCTAAAGGGGATATTTGGGAATATCTCTTGCTTGTTGGCCAAGTTTTGGTCGATCTCTCTATTTTGTATAAACAGAGATAGACGTGCTTTGTGTTTTGTACCACCTTAAAATAGGAAAAGATCTTTAGCATAAGGTTTTGGTATTTCTTGTATAGGAATACAAAAATAAGGGCTAAGGGTTTTTGAGGGGTTCTTGGATCTTGTATTTGATACTTGGACGTGTGTGGTTAATGATATTTTGTTCAAAATTTACATGTAAGTTTCTTTTTAAAAAGTTCTAGTATACACAAATTTCTTTGTAGAGAATTTCTCTTGTTATACTTCGTGTAATACCTCGTACTACAACCTCGTTTTGCACTTTCAGTTGGTATTAGAGCGGCTCACCTAAGTTATTGGTAGAGTGATGTATTGTGTTTTTACGAGTTTTTGCTTTAGTTTTTAGTCAACAATATGACATTTAATTGTGTATAAAAATCTTATTTGAGTCTTTTGGTGTTATAGTGTTTTTACAAGTTTGAGGTTGCTTTGAAGAGAAAAGAAGCAATTCGGGTAAAAAATGGGCATTTTGGAATGCAGGATCGTGTTGATACGTCAGAAATTGGGCAATCTTTTACAGACTTTCCACCGTTGGATCGAGCTAAAATTTAACGTAAGATAGCCACGTGAGATGACTCTAAGATGGAGGTAGTTTGAAGAAAATCCAACAGTGAAATCAAAAGTTATGACCATTTTAGATTTTTTAGTGAACATGTCAAGCCGACAACAAGATGAAAAATTGCAGAGAATGAAGTGATCAAAATTTCCAGAATAGAAAGGATCGACCAATCCTTCCCCTGGATCGATCGATCTTTCCACGACGTAAAAAATTTCCAAAAAAGTGATCCGGACCCACCAGAAAAGACTCGACTCGACTTGGATACTTATGTAATATCCAAACTCATGCTTTTAGGTTTATTATGCTATTTTTCTAAGTTCTAAAGTAGATTTTTGAGTTTTGTGAGGTAATTGAGATGATTTCTAATCCGTACTTCGAATCGGAGAAGATTTCTGAATCCTCTTTTTATATTCTATTCAATTACATGATGTTTCCTTCGATTTCTCTTGTTATTTCTTTATGAATAAATGTGAGTAGTTCATCAAGTGGTTTTCAGGGGTTATCACAAGGGATTTCATGATTTGTTGATATTAGGTTGTTAGATTTAGGGATTTATCTTGTGGATTTTAATCTTAAGTTGTTCTTAATGCTGAAATTAGTCTCATGACGTAGTTTCTGATTTAGGGTGTATGAAGCACTGAAAATGTTTGCTTAAATGCCTGAAAGAACTTTAGATGAGCAAAATTTTCTTAGCCAGTGGAAGTTGATGTTATGGTGCTTTACAAACTTATCACATCCGAATCTAATGCATATTTCGAATTTAAAATTAAACGAAAGTTACTATTGAGAATTTTGTTACGTAGGGAGTTTGCATTGCAGAAGTAAGTTGATTTTATCTTGTGCATTGAGTTCAAGACGGTTTTTTAATCTCGATCATTTATCAGTTTATCCTAATTAACATTGAAGTTATTTTTCTGAGATTTTTGTGTGCCCAACGTCTTCTTCTATCGTTTACACCCTTTGATTTATTTGCTTTCTCGCTTTCTTACTTTCATTTTCTGCTTAGTTCTTAATAGTTGTAAAAATCAATCTTTCTTATCGCCTAAGCTTGTAAATGAACCTCGTTCCCGACATGTAATCGCTGGTCCTTTTGGATTCGATCCCTTATATATTACTGTGTACTTTATTATGCACTTGCAGTTAGTGTGTCGGGTTAAAATTCGACCTATCAAGTTTTTGGCGCCGTTTCCAGGGACCATTTGGTCACCCTAGGGCATTGGGTCGTTCAAGTGACTAAGGCAATTTTTTTTTATTTTGTTACTAATTTATTCTTTAGTTTTATTTCTGTATAGGTTTAATGGCCATGTATTACAATGATTGACCTCGAGAAAAAGGATGCAACACTTGGGAATTACTGACGGAATAAGAAGAGGAGAAACTTAAGTGGGATTTATATGTACAACCAACTTTCTATGAAAGCATGCTTAAACAAAAAAAAAAGAGTGGGGCTGGATAAAGAAAGCAAACAAAATCCAACGAGGAGGAGGAGTATCTTAGCAGTTATGATTCACTTGAACCTCCTCCGGTTATTATTCACTTGAACCTCCTCGCACACTGGGCATCACTTGAAGAAAGAGAGCTCACATGCATTAAGATAGAAGTGGCTCACACTCTTAAAGAGGTAATATATTGGGTTCCGCCATGCCAACTCAAAGGTACCTGCTACTCAACCTGTGAAATTCATGATTACGAAGATAGTCACATGCCTTGCATTGAAGATATAGCTTGTAGTTTGCATACTCTATTGCTCATTGATGAATGTTATGATTTGATAAGTGAGTCCCAAAGACTAGATACTCTAAGAATATAAAAGCTTGTTAAGAATTACTATGAAGCATGTTTCGATATTAATTATCTTTGTGCTTTGATTGATCAATGATCTTGAGTTTAAGTTTTCTATGCATGAGGAATCTAGATCTCTTTTTGAAAAATCTTTCTTTGAGGATGTGCTTGATGTAGATACGATGGATCCTAAGGTTGAGACATAGTCTATAAATGAGAATGATGTGATATACATGATTGATGGAGATGAAAATTAATTATTTTGTAATGAACTCGTGTATACCTAAGGTTGATTTTATTTTTCATCAAACGCATTTGACTCTTTTGAGTATCTAATTATCAAAGACCATTTCAAGATCTGTGATCCATTGGTAGTGAGCTTCTTTGATGAGAACTATGGTTGTTTGTTGTGGGAAACCATGTTTTATTTTGTACAGATTGTCTCTTGCCCTGATAGGAGAACTACTAAAGGTGCATTGACCCAACATTTTGATTCTTATGACTAATATCTGCATCCTACGTCAAGCTAACGAATTTAAACAAGAATTGAGTGAAACTCAATCCACTGATTAGTTTTTCTTTCTTTATTTTCGTATTTCATTTTTTTCATTATTTCTCACACCGCCTTTGATTTTTTTTTACACCGAGAGGGTGTAAGATAAGTTTGAGGGAAGATGCTACTAATACCATTTTCTTTTTCTTTTTGGTGTGTTTTTCTTGAATCAACCTTTTGAGTCTTTTCAGTGTGTTTTATCAAGTTAAAACTTGTTAGGGGATGATGACTGCACTTTATGATGATTTTAAACTATTTCTTTTCTACATTGTGCTTAATTTTATATTCATATTAACCATTTTTTTAGAGTGTTATTGCAGGTGAACCAGAGGACCTCATGACCAAACTCCTCACTTGAAAATGATGAAACTCAAGATCTTGATTTGACTTTAATAGATTTTATTTTATCAGGACAATTAATGAACTTAATTTTTCTTTACCAAGTTTCGATATCATGAAACAAAATAACTCATTCAGGATTGTACTCTTATTTTCTACCACATATCTTGAAGACTTTTTTTTAGTTTAATACCACTCCCTTACCCTATCTCCTTTGAATCTTTATTCATTTCTCTTATGATCTTTCATGCACACATGTGTAAAAACAATGGAGAGAGTAGGGTAGACATGATTTTCTTGATCACTTAGGTATGATTAGAATCTTTAGGTGATTCATACCCGATTCTGTATGTCTAGGATAAATTATTATGAGAAGAGAACCTGATAATGGTTTTTATGTTTTTTTTATGCTGTAAGGACTTTGTTTGATGAGACATGTGTTGTAGCTGAATTCCACCCGAGTTTTGTACATTTAAAAAATAGAAGAAGAAAATGAAAAAAACGAAAAAATTCTTTGTTTTTATTTATCCTGGGAATTGGAGCCAGCATGTTATTTGAGCCTCCATGTTTTGTTTGCTCATAAGAATGCATTGATTTGAATTGTAGTTTGAGATGATGATTTTTGTACTTAGGTAGTTAGGGGTCACGATTATCAGTACTCTCTCTCTCTCTCTCTCTACAGTAATTTTGCATAATGTTTTGCATTCGAAATTATTTTTGTACCCCTAAACACTTTAGACCTCACCACAGAAGTAGCCATTTTTCCTTCTCAACCCCTCTACCTGATATTGATTTTCCTGATAAAGAGCTCACACCTTTTTAATGAATATAGAGAGTCAATTACAAGAATTTAAGTCTTGTGGGCACGAAGTTTAGAGTATGGACGGGTTTGAAAGGTTATGCTAAAGGATCTTTGGGAGAATGTTCTGATGGTCGTTATTCAATGTGGTTAGCGAATTTGAGCGCAAAGGTAAAGTCTACTAAAAGAGTTTGAATCCCCTACTTTCAAACTTGTTCTCTCCTTGGTTTGGTCTTCGTTTCCTTTACTTAAGTACAAACAAAGATTCAGTCTCAGAGATTTGATGTATTGTGTTTTTACGAGATTTTACTTAGGTTTTTAGTCAATCATATGGTATTTTATTATGTATAAAAGTAGTTTTGGAGGCTTTTGGTGCTCTTTAGTATTTTTACAGGTTTTAGGTTACTTTAAAGAGAAAGAATTAATTTGGGTCAAAATGGATATTTTGGAATGCATGATTAAGTTTAGGGGTGGGCAAAATATCCGAACCTGAAGAACCGAACCGAACCCGACCCGAAAAAGTAGCACCGAACCCGAACAAAAACTAATAAAAAACCCGAATGGATCCTTAACTTCAATACCCAAAAACCGAACCCGAATCCGATCCGAACCGAAATATTTCGGGTACCCGAAAATATCCGAACTATAATTATATATTTAAATATATTAGTTATTTTTAGATCTATTATCCAAAATAAATTCTAAAGTACATAAATTTTTTCGAAATATGTAGAAAAAATAGCCAAAATATATGAATTATCTAAAAATATCGAAAAATATTTAAAAGTATTTGAAATAATAGCTAAATATACTAGAAATACCATAATTACTTGAAATATATATCGTTTCCGTATCGAAATAACCAAGTCAAACAAATTTTCATGTTAATTTTAGGTACTTTGTCATACATTTTCAAAATTTTATGTTGTATATTATTTTATTTATGAATCTTTGAGGTATTTTAGTTATATTAGAATTTTCAAAAAATTTTAATGTAACTTATACGGGTACCCGAATCCGAAGCGAACCTGAACCGAAATTTGTAAATACCCAAATGGGTCTTAAACTTAAAAACCCGAAAACCTGAAAGCCGAGTAAACCCAAACCGAACCCGAACAGGTACTCGAACGCCACCCCTAATCAAGTTGATACATCCGAAGTTTAGCAATGTTTACAGAATTTCCACTGTTGAATCGAACTGCGATTTCAATACAACATAGCCATATGAGTTAGATTTAATTTGGAAGTGGTTTGAAGGAAATTAAATGGCGCGATCAAAAGTTATGGTCATTTTAGTAAAAATGTCAAGCTGGCGACCAGATGAAGAACACACAAAAAGTGAAGTGTTGAAAATTTCTAGAATGGAAAGGATCGATCAATCCTTCCAGGACGCATAAAATTTTCAGTAAAGCGATCCAGACCCACCATAAAAGATATGACTTGACTTAAACACTTAAATAATATCCAAACTCATGTTTCAAGGTCTATTATGCTATTTTCCAAGTTCTAAAGTAAATTTTTGAGTTTTGTGAGCTAAGGGAAAATATTTCTCATCTCTACATTGAATTAGAGAAGATTTCTGAACCCTCTTTTCATATTATATTCAATTACATGATGTTTTCCTTCGATTTCTCTTGTGATTGCTTTATGAATATGTGTAAATAGTTGATAAATTTGGTTTAGAGTTTATCGCAAGCCAATTTCATGATTGTTGATATTAGGTTGTTAGATTTAGGGATTTATCTTATGGATCTTCATCTTAAGTTGTTCTTAATGCTGGAATAAGACTCATGCCCTAGTTTCTGATTTTAGGATGTTTAAAGCATTGAAATTTTTTGTTTAAATGTCTAAAAGAACATTAGATGAGCAAAGTGTCCTTAGCCAAACACAACAAAAAATATGAGCATTGGTAGCTGATACGAGATTCAATCCTCTTTTGAGATTAAACCCAAACTAACCCAAGAGTAAGATTAACCCTTGTCACATAGTCTAAGATCGATCCACTAGGAGCACAAATAACACACTTAGTCCTATAGATTCTTCAAGTTAATCTAAGTCAAACACATATGGTTTTTTATTTTTTAGATACTTGTTGGAGTCAAAACGGTAACATCGAAATTGACGCCCGAAACTTCCGGAGGCCTCCAAATACAAACTTCGAAGCGATACGAAACCACCAAAAGCGTTGGAGAACTGCGTCGCTTCGGAGAAATGTCTAAACGCCGATTGACGCCAAACCTACGAACGAGTCTTGGAACCCATTGACGACTGAACTAGAAGCTGATCTAGACGTCGATTGGAACCAACACCGGAGGTCCGTCTTGGCGCCAATTGGCGCCAAGACCAGAGCATGGTCTTGGCACCAATTGGCCTCAAGACAAAAGGTCTGTCTAGGCGCCAATTGGCGCCGAGACCAAGGCATGGCCTTGG